>CM029018.1:78368586-78658295 GCA_016801055.1 Panax notoginseng
TGCATTCTAAGTTTTGAAAATATCAAATCCGGAACATTGTTTGTTGGGTCATCCTTCACCACATCTACAAATCCCAGCCAAAATAAATCAAACCAGTAGATAAATGCTTAAGTATAGTATCGGAACTACAATAGGAACAACACCCAAAAGAATATTGTCAAAGACAAGTATTCATAGTAGCAATCAAAAGGATTGAAAGATCATATAAATATATGAATCTAACCAACAGCCTCTATCCCACCCCTTCCAAAAAACACACTCAACAAGATGAGAAAATACAACATCGTAACACATCCCAGTCGATCCCAGCCCATCCATGTATTGGAATTCTACCTTAAACACAAATTTATCATAGGGTCATAATAATGGCAAGTCACTTCGCAAGTTTTACTATAATTAACACTTTGTATCCAAATTATTAGTATCTAGGGTGTAGATTGACCAAGCTATGTTGCTAAGATTTATGGGTTGTAAAAAAATAAAACAACAGTGATAGTTCTTAGCATCATGGAGGAAAATCTTCTTTGTGAACTCCAATTCTCTACTAGAAGCTTTAGTTTCCAGTTTCCAGTTTCTCAGCCACCCACCGCCTGTGATGCCTAAGATTAAGTACATCAAAGGATATATGGTAAGTTAAGTAATGAAGTGAAACCTTAAACTTTTGAATAACAGATGTGGAAACAAAAAAACAAATGTGCGTGGGTGTGTGAGTGAGAGAGATGGTTGTGAACAACAAATAGCAATTTTCCAAGGAGGACCATGTTATGACTTATGACACCAAAATTACCCACCAATGATGGAAATGAACAATGAATTAGAGAGGGAAAAAACAGGATGCCTGGTGCAAGATGTATAGATTCTATTGCTTATCAAGTAATCTAGATAACTATTCAAGAACATTCATGTGTTCACGCAAATGCAAATATGACCTAGGTAAAATCTATGTTCAGCTAAAACCATTGCTAAGGTTTGTTCTTTACTTAGGCTGCCAGTAGATATATTGCTTTTATTTTTAAAAATTCAGATTATTTTTAAACCACCTTTGTGCTGTAAGAGCAAGAAGTCTTCAATCTGTTTAGTCATTAAATTTTAAGAAAAGTATAAGTCTTATCGGTTCAAAGTATCCTTGCACCAATCAAACTCAGATACAATAACATTTACTCTGCTATATGCTTCATCATCTATTCATACACCTAGGTACAGGGGCGGATCCAGAAACAAATCTTACTCTTTCATCATCTATTCATATACCTAGGTACAGGGGCAGATCTAGAAACTCATATATAGGCATTATGTATGTTCAAGCAATTCTTACTCTTTCAAGATCGGCTGCACTTTAAACAACCTCATCTTATATTCTCCCCTCTGTATCCTCATTCTTTCTTCCAATTCCCGTTGCATTTCCTCTTCATGTCTCACCCAACTCCCCAATTGAAAAGGTTCTGGTTTATTGCATGGCTTTGGCTCCGGTTTTGGTTGAAGATGTACAATAAGTGATAGTATACATTAAGAATGCTCATAAAACAAATATTTATCAGTGGTTACATGTACTTAATAAGATATGCATACCACAGGATAATCAGTAGTATAAGGATATGGATTGGCCTTTGGAACCCTAGCCCTCTCCTCTTCCAACTGCTTCTGTATTACTTCCATAACAAATTTTATTTCTTTCTTCAATCCTCTTTCCTGATGTCACATGTATGCACAAATAGATACAAACAAGTAAGCAAAACTAACAAGATAACTGTAAAAATCTCTCAGTTAATGTCAGAGTGGTTTGACATTTGGTACCTCTGTGTGCAGACGGAAGGAATTTGGTGCAGTGTTCCTGGGAAGTTTGTTTTGTTGAGGTTCTGAATTCAGTGAAAGCTGACCAAAAAAAAAAGAAATTCATACAAACAACGCATGTACACATATTCGGTATCTGGTATAAGAATCAGTAAAGAAGATTGAGAAAGTAAATTGGAATCATGAAAATTACTAGTTGAAATCTCAGTATACTTGGATTGGAGAAATACCAGAGAATGAAGAAGAAGAGCAACACAATCAGAGGAATCATGTAAATCCACTTCTTCCCCGATGATTTTGGGCGTAAATTCTGTATGTTATGCTCGATTTTGCCTTCGTCAGATATAGGAAAATCAATGGTGAAATCGAGATCTAGATTGGGGATGAGAGATTGAGACTTCACTCCACCCAATTTTCCTCGAACATAAATAAATAAATATAAGACAAAACAATTTCTGCAATAGATTGATGTAGTTCAACAAAGCACCATCGACAAATTCTCTAAATATGTAGATAGTGCAAATGCACCAACAGTACCTTTCCCTCTTTAGCTTGATTTCCAATCTCCTCATTTTCCTCTTATAGGGTCCTGCATTTAGCCATTAACATCTTTCCCATCTTGCTTTGTGGGGTAAAATTAACAGCAGCAACATTATCTTGCAACTCCTTCACTTTTTTATCCTTCTCCTCTACCAGATTCTGGAATTGTAACATGAAGTATACTTAGGCTGAATGTATAGGTAGGTATATGTTTATAAAAGCATAATTAAACAATTGAAAGAATTTATAAAGTAAATGCACCAACAAAAAATTTAGGAGATTTTTAAAACTAGAAGTCAAAGAACACTTTACAAAGTTCACATCAAAGAGGGCCAGAACATTACAACACCACAAAATTTAAAATCATCACCGCTTTCTGTGTCATTAATTACAGCTCTTTATGTATCATCACGCTAATCACTAGCAATATAACTGGGTATGTAACTACTGCCATCAGCATCAAAACAAATTAACAAATTATCAACTAAAAAGAGTACCAAACTTCTATATACATTATTACATTTCCCATAGATATGATTCAAAGAAAAATTATGCTCTTACCACAATGTAATCAACATGCTGCTTTGCTGATTGGGGATGCATATTTCTATGGGCGAGATTATGATCGTGCAGCAGAGGCTTATATACATGTCAAATCCCAATCAAATGCCCAAGCTATGTTTAACCTTGGATACATGCATGAACATGGCCAAGGACTTCCATTTGATCTTCATATTGCCAAGCGTTATGGTGATCAAGCATTATTAGAAGAAATCAGTAAAGATATCATTAGTGCCAGTCAAGAAGAAATCAGTGAATGAACCAGCTTTGTGGCCTTTAGGAGTTTCCCCCAAGAAAAGAACTATAAGCTTAGTGTCCTCTTTGTTGTACCACCATGTTACAATACCAAATGGAAGGGCAATGGAGCAAACATCAGTTCTGCGAATATTGAAATTAGAAACTAATTGGACTCTAGAATTACAGGTTAGAAAACAGGAACTCTTCTCAGTATATTTAAAAATAAGGAAAAAAATAACACTAGTTTGCTTGAATTTGAAATATTGACTAATAATGATAGATTACACAAAATACAACCGAACAAATTCATAAAAAAATATATGATGTTAAAAGAAAAAGCTACCAATAAAGTCCTATCTTTAGAGACTAATAGAGATCTTGAACATTGACCAATAACAAATATTATACCATGATACAACCAAAAAAAATTCATGATCCAATCAAAAGACATTTAAACATAACCCAGAAATTTACATAAGCAGAATAATACAAATATGTCATCATCTAAGAGATCAAGACATACCCACATTAATCATTAATAAACATGAAGTAAAATACTAAAATCAACCAACAATTAAAAATCAAAATCAAATCACATAACATAAATTAACCAATTTACTCACACGTCACTATTTTCCAGAAAAATACCAAGAATCGAGTTAACACAAAAACCTGCATTCTAACACTTGTCCTTGCTATTACTTATATGTTGATTGCCAAAAATACCTTCCCCTCCACATTTCAATTCAAATGCGAACAAGCTGTAACTATATTAACCCACACGGCCACATTCCAATATAAAG
Organism: Panax notoginseng; assembly: GCA_016801055.1. Lineage (NCBI taxonomy): Eukaryota > Viridiplantae > Streptophyta > Magnoliopsida > Apiales > Araliaceae > Panax > Panax notoginseng. The sequence goes on from CM029018.1 coordinate 78,372,519, forward strand.
CTTTAAAAGAGCCAAGAATCAGTCAAGACGAAAGCTTTATATCAAAATTCACACATTGCACACTTCTCCCATCTTTTCAATTTACACCTAGAAAGCCCTAATTATATAAATCCACTCCATAATATAAAGCTTTATAAGAATTAAAAATCTTTCTTGACATTTGCTACGGATTCACTTCACATAACACACAATATATAATAAATTAAAATAAAAATGAACTAACCATTTTCTTTCTTGACATCTTCTCTCCTTCGCTTACGATTGTGGGCCCATTCTGCAATGGCGTTGAAACTCTCAGGGTCAGATCTGGCATCGAAAATATCGGGTATAATTTTGATCTAGAGAATCCGATTAGAGAAATTGCTGTCGTTGAAGGCGAATCTGAAGTCGGAGTCGACCCGACCACCGCTCGACGAGAAGTTCGGAGCCATTATTGTTTGGGGATTCAATTGTTTCATTAACAAAACTAAACTAAAGAGAGAGTCGTAGTGAAATGGAAATCCTGATTGGGAACAAAAATCAAGAACAATCGGATGCGGTTGGGTATGATGTACCTCATCATGGAGAATGGTTGCATCTCGAGTATCTCACCAACTTTCTCCATTATATCTATTTTATTTAAATTTTCTTAGAATAGGCTATTCTCTTAACCAAAATAATTAATTTAAGAATAATTTTTATAAATAAAAAAAACTTTATTTTATTAAAAAAAACAGCTTTACTTTTTAAAAAAAAATTTTTTTTTAAAACGAATATTTTTTTAAAAATAAAAATTCGTTGGGAGTAAAGACTCTCATATCTAATTTGGAAAAAACTACTCAACGCCATTTGAAATGGCGTTGAACATTTAGATATTTTTTTTGACTAAAAATCAGAAAGGCAACCAACGCCACTTTAAAAATATTTTTTTCAATGCCAAACTAACTAGCATTGTAACTTTTTTTAAATTTTTTTATAAAGTAAATTTGTAAAAAAGAAGAGTAAGATGTAACATCACTTTAACTGACGTTGGAATCTTTTCTTCTTTTTTTTTTAATTTATTTGATGTCTTGTACTTATTTACAAACATCAATATTTTTTTATGTTTATTCTCTATCATCGACGTTGGAAATGAATGAGTATATAAGACTTCAACTATAAAAAATAAAAATAAAAATTTTAACGCCAATTAAAGTGACTTTGCATCTTACTCTTCTTTTTTACAAATTTATTTTTTTTTTAAAAATAAATAAAATTGATATTACATTAATATGGGTCAAACTAACTTATTAGGAATGACTTATAAGTCATCTTTAAATAACTTTATTTTGTTTTAGTTCATAAAACATAATAAATTTTTCTTCATCTTTTATGTTTTCTGTTAGAACTGATAGTATTAAAATTTAATTTTATAATATATTTGGAAAAAAAGGTAAAATGAGAACTACAAATAGCTAGGGGTATACCATTACTATTCTTCTTTTTATGTTTTATTTTTGGACTTCAAATTATGTTCATGATTTAAGTTACTTTTTCCGTCTAAGAATAAAATTTCTTATTATTTTATGTAATATCAAGTTAAATATTTACTTATATTAAATAATTTATTTTTTTACAATAATTTGTACGTAATACCCTTTGTATTAAATGTCATATTTTTATTATTTATATAATATCATTAGTCATATAGAAAAATATGCAATTAGATGATAATTAAAATACGAACAATTTTATAATTTGACATTTTTTTTAAAGTTGCATAAAATCAATCATCACTTTCATTCTCGGAGTGAGGGAGTACTTGTAAGTATATCCTACTTCTATTTAGAAATAGGAAACACTGAGAAGCATAGATATAATAATCAGGTTTGATGAGGTTGGGTTTACTTAGGTCGGAGGCCCGAAACTAACATGTTTAGCAATCGGTTGTCACATGTACTATTTCAACAACCATAATCTATACCGTTGATCGCAATATTGGATGACACAGATTGAAATGAATTTTTTCCAGTCGCTACTGAAAGTAGTATGCATACAAGCCAATCATGTATGATGATAAAGCATATACTTTGTAATCAATCTTATTTATTTATTTATTAATAAAATAATTATTTATGAAGGCATTTATTATCTACATGGTGTTGTTGTATTATGTGATAAACCTATAGTTTTAAGCAATACTTTTAGAATCATGATGAGATCATGCTAATGAGATCTAAATTCTTAGAAAGCTTAAACTAAAATGTTCCCAATCAATGGATTACTAAAAAGGGGATTAGTGAATCCGGATAGATTGGTATGTACGTTGCTTGCTCATTGGATGAGGATGATTGATCTCATGATCATTTGTGTGGAGACACTAAAGCAAATATGTAGGTGCTTATTAGAGAATAAGTTCACTGAATGTGACTCGCTAAGGAATACCTAATGGAGTTTTACTTGCCTGTCAATAGGAATTTCTGTAGTGATAGTAGTACAAATCATCTTTAGACTTGAGATCATCATAGTATCTTATATATAATGAATTACACTTTAACTTATTCCTTAAGACTCTTAGAGTATATCAAAGGGTATGCTTGGGTGTAATAAGTTATATATGAAGATAATGAATGATCAATAAAGAATCTACCGCTTCTAGTAAAAGAAGAGAAATGTCCTATGTGATTCGATAAATGACAACCCAGGAATCCTTGGCCAAGGTGGAATGAAGTTAGAAAGTAGTTTCTAATTTGCATTCATTAGGAGTTGTGCATTTAAGAATCGAAGTACATATAATTAAATAAAATAAGACTTGACAGTAATTTCATGTCTTATATTTAATTGGGACATTGTATGGTGGAAGGATTGAATTGTAGGATAACTATTAACTGAAAGGTTCTTTTTATGATTAATGTTAAAATTTATATTATCTGGAAAGTCGTTGATCGCTGGGGATGCTTATCCCTATTGTAGAATAAATATTATTTATTTAAATAAATTAATCGTTTAATTTATTTATTTAAATAAGATTATAATTGTTCTAATTGATTTATTCACAACCGGTTTATTATGGAGAACCTAAAGGGTCACACCATAAAAGGAATAATAATTATTTAAGAAGTTAATGGCATAATCATAATAATATGTTAAGTATATTTAATTTAATCTATGGTGATAGAATAAATTAAATAGCTTAATATTTATTATTTAATATTTTAGAAATATTAAATATAAATTAATAAGAGGAGTCTTATTAATATTATTACAATTATTATTATTTTAATTTTTAAAAGAGTTTAGAAATTAATTTAATATAAGTACTTTCATTTATTCCTAATAGGATTAGGAGGGAAAATTAGTTAAAGGAGTTTAATTAATTATCCCTAATAAGATTAGGGAGCCCATTTAATTAAAAGAGTTTAATTAAATAAATAATACCTTATTTTAATTAAATAGGGTTACCTGATATCTTTATAAGAGGAGTCTTATATCAGATATCAGATATACGTAATTTCAATAGTTGGAGAGTACGCCCCTTTTTCCTATAGAGATAGAAAAAACTAGGGTTTGAGCCAATACACCATTCTTCTTGAAAATTCTTCTTCCTTGGTGGATCACCTCTAGAGGCCATACACTTGGGTGGCTTACATTGATCAAATGAAGGAATCTACCCGGAGATTCAAGGAGATCGCGGAGAAGTAGGAGGTGAACTCATACCTGAGGAAGCTCGTTTCTACAAGGGTATGATTTCATAATTTTTTGTTCTTCGTTTTAATTAATAATATGCATAAAGGATGATCCGGGTAATTGGTTTGTGAAAAATTTTAAAATCTAATTTTATTATGCTTCCGCTAATTTTACAATTTGATTGCTACTTTGATTTTCACAAAACCTAACAGTGGTATCAGAGCCAAACTTTATGCTAATTATTAATTATTTTGATTCCATATATGTATGGGTATGTATTTAGAATAATTTATTGGGCATAATTTGTTGTATAAAATTAGTATTTTATGAGAAAAAAAAAAAGAAAAAGAAATTGCCGAGAAAAAAAAAAGTTTTCGAAAAACGTTTTATTTTATTTTTTTAAGTCCGTAGCTGAGTCTGTGTTATAACTTATATGCTGCATCTTCGGTGAATATATTTATATAGTATATATATATCCGTGATCTACACATATATTATATATATCCGTGATCTGCGCTTCAATATTCGTATATTATAACTTCGATATACATGTATTATAGTTATATAAAATATATATGTTACTTGTACCTGCTTATCCTTCCTGGCATGTCATCCTATTATATTTCGTTAAAAGCTTAGCAGGTGTATGATATATGGTGGCCACAGAAATTAAGGCACATGATTATATAATATATGTTTACTTTATCACGGTATTATATATATAATATAATAATAATAATTTTATAATTAAAATAAAGTGTTTATTTTAATCTTGAAATTGAATTTCATGCAACTTAAAATTGCCCATTAAATGATACTCATATATATATATGGAATGATTTTTATTTATTGATACATATGGTGATATGTATGATAATAAATGGAATTGATTATGGACTATTGTCCAATGTGATTGGATTTATTTTAGTTGGATGTTTGAATGAATGGATTTTATTAAATGGGGTCTGCGTACCTCGTCTTTTCTGGTTTTCTTCTTGGTGTAAATTCTATCTCTCTCATATGTACTTCCCCTTGACTGCTGATCAAGGTTTCTATTTAAATTAAATAGTTTAATGTAATAGGATTAGTTATAATTTTTTGAAGAACTGGAGATCAAAGAGAAAGGAGCGCTCGAAGACCCGTTTGTAATGGAGCCCCTAGTTTAAATGTAATAGTTATATTTAAATGTTTATTCTTGCACCCTAGGGTTTGACCTTTTGGTTCACTTGGTAGCTCTAGTGAACCAAACTAGAATAAAAGTCCATAATCAATCCGAGTAGAATATTGTATTCTATATGTGCATGCTAGTATTATATATATTATATATTATGCAAACATGCTTCGCATGTTTAATAATATGATGCGTATTTTATATATATATATATTTGCATGCGCGCTAAACAAGATGAGACTAATAATAACAAACCTCTCAATGACATTATATTAAGTTGTAACGTTCAAAGCTATTTGGAATATCGAACGTCGCCTTCTAGCATGATAAAAACAATAGAGCATTGAATATTTAATATGAGTTTTCTGTGCACACACAAGGCGAGTATTAAATATTTGAGATGTTATTTTTATTACATTTGATGTTTATAAGGAATTGAACATTACCGCTTTGTTGTGCACACACAAGGGCTGTAGTTTTCTCTTTACTTATATGGAAATGCTGGGTATGACTTAACTAAAATCATTTTAGTTCGGATGTGCACACACTTGACCATTTTGATTTAAGAGGCAAAATATAAGGAGTTACATGATAATGTAATTGACAAGAGTTGTCTACCTATTTATTTATATATAGTTTGTTATGCACACACAAGGCTATATACATTTGAAATGGGATCCTTATTTTCACTAGCAAATCTTTAATTAGATATTGCCGAACTATATTCACGAGGGTAATATAGTTTGAAAAAAATAGTGGGAGATACCAATATAAAATAAGACCTAATTTATTTTGGTAATTAATTAAATGAATGTTTGCTAAAATATTGTGTTTTTAACATGCAGAATTTTGCAAATGTTACATTCACTAATTTCACTGCGTAGCATACTTGATGCTAACAAACTGACCGGATCGAACTACACGGACTGGTTAAGAAATTTGAGAATTGTTCTCACTGCTGAAAAGATTTCTTATGTCCTAAATTCACCCGTACCTGCAAAAGTTGCAGAGACAGTCTCTGAGGAAGAGATTGCTACTTTTAAATAGTGGCAAGATGATGCATCTATGGCTCAATGCATCATGCTCGCATCTATGAGTAACGAGCTTCAGCGTCAGCATGAAAACATGGATGCTCCTACTATACTGCTGCACCTGCAAGAGCTGTATGGTGAGCAAAGTAGGACTGCTAGATATGAGATATCTAAGGAGCTCTTCCGATCTCGGATGACCGAGGGTACTACTATTGAGACTCATGTCCTAAAGATGATTAATTTAATTGAACGTCTTGGACATCTTGGGTTCGTCATGGATGGGGAGTTGAGTCAAGATTTGATCTTGCAGTCACTCCCTGACACCTTCTCACAATTTGTTGTGAATTTTCACATGAATAAGTTGGACGTCAGCTTGCCTGAGTTACTTAACATATTGAAAACTGCTGAAGGTCACTTCCCATCCAAGATGAACCATGTCTTATTGGTGGATGATTCTTCCAAGAAAAGGAAGAGGCCCAATGTATCTTCTGAAAAGAAGAAATCCAAGAAGGCTAAGAGAAAGGCGAAAATGAAGGATCGAAAGAAACCTGATCCAGCTAGCAAAGGAATTTGCTTCCATTGCAACAAGCCGGGTCACTGGAAGAGGAACTGCAAGGATTATCTTGCGGAACAAAAGCAGAAGAAGCTTGGAGAAGCTTCGAATCCTAATCAAGGTTTGTTTATGATTGAAATTAATTTTTCTGAAAGTCAATCTTCTACTTGGGTATTAGATACTGGCTGTGGTTCTCACATATGTAATAATATGCTGGGACTGGTCAGAAGTAGAAAGCTGAGCAAGGATGAGGTCGTCCTACGAGTGGGAAATAGAGCAAAGGTTGATGTATTAGCTGTAGGGACTTATTGTTTAGCACTGCCTACGGGCAAGTTCATTTGTTTAAATAATTGTTATTTTGTTCCGTCACTTATTAGAAACATTATTTCAATATCTGTATTGGATATGGATGATTTTAACATTATAATAAAGAACAATAGTTGTTCTATTTATAATAATAATGTTTTATATGGTGTTTGTAATTTACGAAATGGACTTTACATTTTTGACTTACATGAAAATATACTTTAAATTGAACAAACTAAGAAAAAGAAAAGAGATGATGTTAATTATACCTATATGTGGAACTGTAGACTTGGTCATATTAATAAAACAAGATTATCCAAGTTGTATAAAGATGGGCTCCTAGAGCTATCAGATTATGAATCATATCCAACTTGTGAATCTTGTCTCATGGGAAAAATGACTAAATCCCCTTTTAGTGGAAAAGGAGAAAGAGTTACAGAGTTGTTAGCGTTGGTATACACAGATGTATGTGGACCTATGACAACGAATCCACGAGGAGGGTATTCTTATTTTATTACATTCACTGATGATCACTCAAGATTTGGATATGTGTATTTAATGAAATATAAATCTGAATCATTTGAAAAGTTCAAAGAGTTCAGAAGTGAAGTAGAGAAACAAACGGGCAAAAGTATTAAGATTCTTCGATCAGATCGAGGTGGTGAATACTTAAGCAGTGAGTTTCTCGATTGTCCCAAAGAAAATGGTATAATCTCACAATGGACTCCACCAGGGACGCCACGGCTGAATGGTGTATCTGAAAGGAGAAATCGAACACTGTTGGACATGGTTCGTTCCATGATGAGTTTTACCGATCTTCCGGTGTCATTCTGGGGATATGCCCTAGAAGCGGCTACATATCTACTAAATAAGGTTCCCTCGAAATCCGTCCCTAACACTCCATATGAGATATGGACAGGGAGGAAGCCTAGTCTTAAGCATGTTAAGATTTGGGGATGTCCAGCTTATGTGAAAAGGTTTCAAAACGATAAGCTTGGGACAAGATCTGATAAGTGTACTTTTGTGGGATATCCTAAAGAAAGTTTAGGATATTATTTCTACAATCCTACTGAACAAAGAGTGTTTGTTGCCAAACATGCTGCCTTCTTGGAAAAGGAGTTTATCCTTGAAGGGGTCAGTGGGAGGAAAATAGATCTTGAAGAAATTCATGAACCACAAACCACTACAGATCAAATGGATGAACCTGTCCAAGTAGAGATTCCTTCTGTACCACACCCTATTCGTAAATCTGGAAGAGTACCAAAGATACCTGATAGGTATGGACTTGTCATAGAAGATGACGATGAGGTACGCATCACTGATGATGATGATCCATTGAATTACGAACAGGCTATGAGTAGTAAAGACTCAGAGAAGTGGCAAGAAGCCATGAAATTCGAGATGGACTGCATGTATGAGAACAAAGTATGAACTTTGGTTTCACCACCTGAAGGCATTAAGCCTATTGGGTGTAAATGGGTCTTTAAAAGAAAGACTGGAGCAGACGGCAAGGTAGAGACCTATAAGGCCCGACTGGTCGCAAAAGGTTTCAAACAAAGACAAGGAGTTGACTATGACAAAACCTTCTCACCAGTAGCAATGCTCAAGTCCATTCGGATTTTTCTTGCGATTGCAGCTTACCATGACTACGAAATCTGGAAGATGGACGTGAAAACGGCCTTCCTCAATGGGAAACTTGAGGAAGATGTGTATATGACACAGCCAGAGGGATTTATTTCAAAGGTTGGAACAAATCAAGTCTGTAAGCTACAACGATCCATTTATGGATTGAAGCAAGCTTCTCGAAGGTGGAACATCCGTTTTGATGAGACAATCAAAGAGTTTGATTTTTATCAAAAATGAGGATGAACCATGTGTGTACAAGAAGGCTAGTGGGAGCGCTGTTTCATTCCTCGTATTATATGTTGATGATATATTACTGATAGGGAATGATATTCCTATGCTACAATCAATTAAAATCTGGTTATCTAAACACTTCTCCATGAAGGACTTGGGAGAAGCATCCTATATTTTGGGGATAAAGATCTATAGAGATAGATCTAAAAGGATGATTGGCTTGTCCCAAGGAACGTACATTGACTCGATACTAAAGAGGTTTAGCATGAAAGATTCCAAAAGAGGTCTCATGCCGATGAGTCATGGAATACATCTCTCCAAAAAATAGGCCCCAAAGACACCTGAGGAGAGAGGCCGTATGAGTAAGATTCCTTATGCTTCAGCAATAGGATCTATCATGTACGGTATGATATGTACTAGACCAGATGTCGCTCATGCACTTAGTATAACAAGCAGATATCAGTCGAATCCAGGAGAAGAACACTGGAAGGCAGTGAAAAATATCCTTAAGTACTTAAGAAGAACTAAGGATGTATTTCTTGTCTATGGTGGGTCTGAATTGAAACTAGAGGGCTTCACAGACTCAAGTTTTCAAACAGACCAAAATGACAGTAAAACCGTTTCGGGGTTTGTGTTTACCTTAAACGATGGCGCAGTGAGTTGGAAGAGTTCCAAACAGCAAACAGTTGCTGATTCAGTGACAGAGGCAGAGTACATAGCTGCAAGTGAAGCTGCAAAGGAAGCTGTTTGGATGAAAAAGTTCATTACCGAACTTGGTGTGGTTCCTAGCATTACAGGACCAGTGCCTTTATTCTGTGACAACACCGGAGCTGTTGCGCAGGCTAAGGAACCCAGGTCTCATCAGAAATCCAAACACGTGTTGCGGCGATTTCATTTGATCAGAGAGATCATTGAAAGAGGAGACGTCACCTTGGAGCGTGTGGACTCTCAAGACAATATTGTAGATCCATTTACTAAAGCATTAACACAACAGCAGTTCGATCGTCACTTAGAGAAGATGGGTATGAGATACCACGGCGATTGGCTTTAGTGCAAGTGGGAGATTGAAAGTAGTATGCATACAAGCCAATCATGTATGATGATAAAGCATATACTTTGTAATCAATCTTATTTATTTATTTATTAATAAAATAATTATTTATGAAGGCATTTATTATCTACATGGTGCTGTTGTAATATGTGATAAACCCATAGTTTTAAGCAATACTTTTAGAATCATGATGAGATCATGCTAATGAGATCTAAATTCTTAGAAAGCTTAAACTAAAATGTTCCCAATCAATGGATTACTAAAAAGGGGATTAGTGAATCCGGATAGATTGGTACGTACGTTGCTTGCTCATTGGATAAGGATGATTGATCTCATGGTCATTTGTGTGGAGACACTAAAGCAAGTATGTAGGTGCTTATTAGAGAATAAGTTCACTGAACGTGACTCGCTAAGGAATACCTAATGGAGTTTTACTTGCCTGTCAATAGAAATTCCTGTAGTGATAGTAGTACAAATCATCTTTAGACTTGAGATCATCATAGTATCTTATATATAATGAATTACACTTTGACTTATTCCTTAAGACTCTTAGAGTATATCAAAGGGTATGCTTGGGTGTAATAAGTTATATATGAAGATAATGAATGATCAATAAAGAATCTACCACTTCTAGTAAAAGAAGAGAAATGTCCTATGTGATTCGATAAATGACAACCCAGGAATCCTTGGTCAAGGTGGAATGAAGTTAGAAAGTAGTTTCTAATTTGCATTCATTAGGAGTTGTGCATTTAAGAATCGAAGTACATATAATTAATTAAAATAAGACTTGACAGTAATTCCATGTCTTATATTTAATTGGGACATTGTATGGTGGAATGATTGAATTGTACGATAACTATTAACTCAAAGGATCTTTTATGATTAATGTTGAAATCTATATTATCTGAAAAGTCGTTGATCGCTAGGGAGGCTTATCCCTATTGTAGAATAAATATTATTTATTCAAATAAATTAATCGTTTAATTTATTTATTTAAATAAGATTAAAATTGTTCTAATTGATTTATTCACAACCGGTTTAATATGAAGAACCTAAAGGGTCACACCATAAAAGGAATAATAATTATTTAAGAAGTTAATGACATACTCGTAATAATATGTTAAGTATATTTAATTTAATCTATGGTGATAGAATAAATTAAATAGCTTAATATTTATTATTTAATATTTTAGAAATATTAAATATAAATTAATAAGAGGAGTCATATTAATATTATTACAATTATTATTATTTTAATTTCTAAAAGAGTTTAGGAATTAATTTAATATAAGTACTCTCATTTATTCCTAATAGGATTAGGAGGGAAAATTAGTTAAAGGAGTTTAATTAATTATCCCTAATAAGATTAGGGAGCCTATTTAATTAAAAGAGTTTAATTAAATAAATAATACCTTATTTTAATTAAATAGGGTTACCTGATATCTTTATAAGAGGAGTCTTATATTAGATATCAGATATACGTAATTCTAATAGTTGGAGAGTACGCCCCCTTTTTATATAAAGATAGAAAAAACTAGGGTTTGAGCCAATACACCCTTCCTCTTGAAAATTTTTCTTCCTTGGTGGATCACCTCTAAAGGCCATACACTTAGGTGGCTTACATTGATCAAAGGAAGAAATCTACCCGGAGATTTAAGGAGATCGCGGAGAAGTAGGAGGTGAACTCGTACCTGAGGAAGCTCGTTTCTACAAGGGTATGATTTCATAATTTCTTGTTCTTCGTTTTAATTAATAATATGCATAAAAGATGATCCGGGTAATTGGTTTGTGAAAAAATTTAAAATATGATTTTATTATGCTTCCGCTAATTTTGCAATTTGATTGCTACTTTGATTTTCACAAAACCTAACAGCTACAGGCTGTAGCGACATGATAAATTACATATTTGCCCTGCATTTACAAATGAGTTATTATTATTATTATTATTATTATTATTATTATTATTATTATTATTATTATTATTATTATTATTATTATTATTATTATTAATATTATTATTATTATTATTATTATTATTATTATTAGTACTATTATTATTGTTATTAGTATTATTATTATTGTTATTAGTATTATTATTATTATTATTATTGTTGTTGTTGTTGTTGTTGTTGTTGTTATTATTATTATTATTATTATTACTATTATAATTATAATAATAATAATAATAATAATAATAATAATAATAATAATTATTATTATTATTATTATTATTATTATCTTAATTTAAGTCAACATTTTAGTAGTCGTCGCAAAAAGTTGTATAAACTATGCAACGAAAATAAAAATTGTTGCCAATGAATGTGGTCCATATTATGCAACGAAATATAGCAACAAAAAAACTTATGTTGCCCACGATGAGGAGAAATCAAGTGGTTAGAAATTTTACAACGAATTTCTAACGAATTTTGTTTCCAAATTTTGCAAATACTTATGAATTTCGTTGTAAAAAAGTGAAAGCCTGACACAATCTGCAACGAATGACAAGTTTCGTTGCTAAACATACACTTTTAGCAACGACTTATAAAGTCGTTGCCTGAAAAAGTAATGCTAAAGCCCCATTTTTAGCAATAAAAAAACTTTTGTTGCCCACGATGACGGAAAATCAAGTGGCCGAAAATTTTACAACGAATTTCTAACGAAAATTTTTCCCGCCAATGAATTAGTAACGAAATTTTGCAACGACTTATGAATTTCGTTGCAAAAAGTGAAAGCTTGACACAATCTGTAACGAAGGACAAATTTCGTTGCTAAACATATACTTTTAGCAACGACTTATAAAGTCGTTGCCCGAAAAATCGTTGCTAAATACTCATTTTTTTGTAGTAACGGTACTATGTACGAATACAGAGTACTATTCACGAGTTACTATTCATGAGTTACTATTCACGAGTTACTATTCACGGTACTATTCACGACAAAATCAGTTTCTTTTTCTGACTAAATTATCGTTGATTTATGAATCTTACTCTTGAAATTAAATGCAGTTGTTGATCATATTGTTTTTATGATCATATATAATATTTTTATAATCCTGGTGATGAAATTTCTCTTTGACTTAAGTGTAAAGATGGGTAGATTATTGGTATGATCGTGATTATGGGTTCTCTTTGGCCAGTAGTGCAAAGTTGAATTATTGACTGGTATGATCATGACCATTGAATTTACAATTGAATATCTTTAGCTTAAGTGCAAAGGTGGATAGATCAACATGGTTATAATTATTGTTTATATAAATTTTGAAATGATTATATATTTCTTTGAGATATTAATATATTTGGCCTGTAGTGCAAATATGATACGTTGATAAATATTTTTGGCCTATAGTGCAAAGATGAACTTTTGACAAATATCTTTGGCCCGTGGTGCAAAGATAAACTTATTAGTATGACTATGAACAGAAACAATGATTTGGTATAACCATGATCTTTGATATTTCAGGTAAAGACAGGTGATGTAAATTATCTTCGTCCTTGATGAGAAGAGGAATTTAGAACCACAATTATGATTATGAGTTATTCACATGATTGTGGGCAGGACCTGTTGATTAATGTTATAGGGATAAAACATTGTTGTTGGACTTTAAACATGGAGAAGATAATAAATTTTATGGTCTATTTGATTCTTCTAATGGATTGCTCGTTCCGCTGCAACAATGGTTGAAAAGTTTTATTATCTACCATATATGCTAAATCTCTGATATATTACTAACGAAGGCTATTGATAATTTATTTATCTTTAGTCATGATATTCTTTACTGGGCTAGTTATGCTCACCCTTTTGCTTCACAATTCCTTTCGGGTAATAAGAGTGTAGCTGGGTCGAGCGGGGGTAACAAGGAAATAGAACGGTGGTCTCTAGCTGTGAAGGTTCTCCCTAAACAGTATAGAAAAGTGTGTTATATTTTATACATCATTTAGTGGTTATATTTGGTGCATCTAATAGGGTGAGGCGAACCCAACGTTGGAAGGGTATTTTGCCACTATCATACAAGATGTCTAATGATATACGACTTCGTGTTATTATAAGACAGGGTTGTGCACATCCACTTGCTGAGTATATCTACGAGCACTACCTGTATAATCTTGGTGTTTGGTTGAAGTATAATTTTCAATTAGAGACAGTGGAGATAATGATATGTCAAGAGAAGACTCACCATTGGAAAGAATATGATAGTAATCTTCTCATTTTTCTTTGGGGTCTATTGGGTCAACCAAGGATAATTCTGTGGGCATATGATATCTATCATAACCTAGACGCATGGCCTCCCATGTACGAAAATTTTCTTGAGCATTCCCCAAAGATTTTAATTTATAAAACAGTTATTGACTATACCTTCATGTAAGGTGCAATTGTGACGTGCTATCCATGGTTGGGACATGAGTCACAGTTGGTATATATTTGTATCGAAACTCGCAACATATGTATTGTTGTATTTTGTATGACATTTGTGATAATAAAGTTGTAGTTGTTTTCTGTACCATATTTTTGGCGACTCATAATAGGTTGGATGGATGTATGCCTATTTCGGGGGTGTCATATTTGGTATCAGAGCTTAGGGATATGATCTCTGACGGAGATCCGGGATTAGAACTAGGAAGGGAGAGACGAGTAATATCCTTCGCTAGTGTGTGTCCTACTTAAGCTGAATTTTCTTACTTAAGTTGACAAATTGTGATATGTCAATTAACCTTTGTTTTGAAGCTGTATTCTAGAATGATATCTGAAATATAGGAGATGAGCAATGGAGAAATCCTGATGACAGGGAAGATAGAATCTGAAATGCAAGCAAGGTATTCTCAACTCTTTCAAGTACCAGGTACGTAAATTTTGAGGACGAAATTTCATAAGGAGGAGAGATTGTAAGACCCCGAATTTTATGAAATAAAAGTATTCAATTTTTCTATTTAGTAAATAGTTAAATTGATAAAAAAGTTAAAGTTAAGGGTAATATGTGAAATTTTTTCAAAATAAGCAAGCGGCTATAAAATATTTATTGTTGTCGGGGAATATTCGTTTGGTCAGAAAATATTCTTGTTGTCGTGGAATATTCGTACGACGGCGCATCCATTTGTGGGCCCCATAACAGAATAACTGTCGGATGAAGAAAACGATAAATTTGAGTTTTTTTAAATAACGATGTAATCGTTACCGTTAACACTGTTAGAATACCCGATGGGTAAAGTAAGGTAATACGCGTTGTTGCACAGTAGCACACGGTATTGCACAGTATTTTTGAATTATTGATTCTTACGTAAGAAGGCACTACTCAATAATTGTTACAGTAATTACTGTTCAATATTTTAATTTATTGATTCAATAATTGCTGCGTTGATATTTTATATTATTGTTGTGCAATAATTGTCACTGCACAGTATCTCCATTATCAGATCAATAATTGTGTATTTGAATAATATTACTAGAGAGCATTATTGGCAATGTCTAAGGAAGTTCTGTCTAGGAAAGGGGTTTGGTCACCAAATTACGCGCCAATAAGGAGAAATCCTTATCGAAAAGCCCTCTCTTTCTGGAAACGACCTGGTTGTCATAATTGTGATTCTATAATATTATTTGTGAATAATTAATTATTGATTTATATGATAAGAAAATATTTATTTTGTGTGGATATAAATAAAGGAATTAATGTTGAGGTGTTTTATTATTATTTTGTCGAAATGAAAAACGAAATTTAGAAATTTTCAAAAAATTAGTTTATTACTTGATTTTGTAAAATCTATAACTCTTTGTGTATAATGAGTTAGGAGATGAGCCATATATCAAAAGAAAGCCCTGGAAGTAAGCTAAGCTTAGAAATTTGAATCACCCAAATATTCTTTATGGATTTTTCGTGGTGACTGTTTGAGTGAAACTGGTTCGAAGGACTCATAATCTGAAAAATCAGTGTTCTTGAGATATATTGCGTGAATTATAATTTTTATTCCGACCGTTCGATCGTTGTGATTTTTGGATATGTTATACATATATAAGTTGAGTATATTTCTACAAATTGTGAACCGTTAAAAATTAACGTATGATTTGTTATGAATTTTAAGAGGTGACTGATTCTGAAATTATGTTTATAAATAATTTTTGGTGAAAAATTCTAGAATGAGTGGGCCCCACCTTTGATTGGTGAAGAAATGTTCTCAAATTCTTTTTCAAAAATGGTGGGTGGGAATAGTAGTAGGTAAAGCCTTCGGGTAGCAGGTCAAGTATGTTTCGGCGTTCTAACATTTTGCTATAAATATGGTGCTTAGTTAGAATTGAAAATCACACCAAAAATAAGTTTTCTCTCTTTCTATCTCTATATTATCGAGCGTATTTTGTGAGTATTTAGATACTTTGTCAGCTGCTATTCATCAGTCCAAGTTTTCTTCAGCCATATATCGATATTCCGATCCGAAGTATTGTTATTTTGAGGTAAGGGATATTGTCATTATTATAGTAAGGGATTTTAATGGGATTGTAAGGGATGTTATTTTCTTCACAATGATATTATTCTTTCAATATCATTATACCGAAATATTGGTATGGATTTTATTGTGAAATTTCTAATTTTTTGTGTCGGGGTTACAATTCACGTATACGGTACTATTCACGTATACGTTACTATTCTCGTATACGACACTATTTATGTATATGGCACTATTTATGTGTATGACATTATTTATGTATGCGGTACTATGTACGAATACGAAGTACTATTCACGAGTTACTATTCACGAGTTACTATTCATGAGTTACTATTCACGAGTTACTATTCACGGGTAATATTCATGACAAAATTAGTTTCTTTTTCTGACCAAATTATCGTTGATTTATGAATCTTACACTTGAAATTAAATGCAGTTGTTGATCATATTATTTTTATTATCATATATAAAATTTTATAATCCTGGTTATGAAATTTCTCTTTGACTTGAGTGTAATGATGGGTAGATTATTGGTATGATCGTGACTATGTGTTCTCTTTGGCCAGTAGTGCAAAGTTGAATTGTTGACTGGTATGATCATGACCATTGAATTTATAATTGAATAACTTTAGCTTAAGTGCAAAGGTGAATTGATCAACATGGTTATAATTATTGTTTATATAAATTCTGAAATGATTATATACTTCTTTGAGATATTAATATATTTGGCCTATAGTGCAAATATGATATGTTGATGAATATCTTTGGCTTGTAGTGCAAAGATGAACCGTTGGTGAATATCTTTGGCCCGTAGTGCAAAGATGACTTGTTGTTGAATATCTTTGGCCAGTAGTGCAAAGATGAACTGTTGACGAATATCTTTGGCCCGTAGTGCAAAGATGAACTTATTAGTATGATTATGAACATGAACTGTGATTTAGTATAACCATGATATTTGATGTTTTAGGTAAAGACAGGTGATGTAAATTATCTTCGTCCTAGATGAGAAAAGGAATTTAGAACCACAGTTATGATTATGAGTTATTCACATGATTGTGGACATGAACTGTTGATTGATGTTACAGGGATAAAACATTATTGGTGAACTTTTAACATGGAGAAGATAATAGATTTTATGGTCTATTTGACTCTTCTAATGGATTGCTCGTTCCGCTGCAACTATGGTTGAAAAGTTTTATCATCTGCCATATGTTCTAAATCTCTGATTTATTACTGACGAAGGCTATTGATAATTTATTTATCTTTAGTCATTATATTTTTTACCGGGCTAGTTGTGCTCACCCTTTTGCTTCACAATTCCTTTCAGGTAATAAGAGTGTAGCTGGGTCGAGCGGGGGTTACAAGGAAATAAAACGGTGGTCTCTAGCTGTGGAGGTTCTCACTAAATAGTATAGAAAAGTGTGTTGTATTTTATACATCATTTAGTAGTTATATTTGGTGCATCCAATAGGGTAAGGCGAACCCAACGTTGGAAGGGTGTTTTGCCACTATCATACAAGATATCTAATGACAAGTGACTTTGTGTTATTATAAGATAGGGTTGTGCACATCCACTTACTGAGTATAACTACGAGCACTACCTGTATAATCTTGGTGTTTGGTTGAAGTATAATTCTCAATTGGAGACAGTGGAGATAATGATATGTTAAGAAAAGACTCACCATTGGAAAGAATATGATAGTAATCTTCTCGTTTTTCTTTGCGGTCTATTGGGTCAACCAAGGATGATTCTGTGGGCATATGATATCTATCATAACCTAGACGCATGGCCTCCCATGTACAAAGGTTTCCTTGAGCATTTCCCAAAGATTTTAATTTCTAAAACAGTTACTGACTATACCTTTATGTAAGGTGCCATTGTGACATGATATCCAAGGTTGGGACATGATTCACAGTTCGTATATATTTGTATCGAAACTCACAACATATGTGTTGTTGTATTTTGCACGACATTTATGATAATAAAGTTGTAGTTATTTTTTGTACCATGTTTTTGGCGACTCATAATAGGTTGGATGGCTGTATACCTATTTTGGGGGTGTCACATTTGGTATCAGAGCTTAGGGATACGATATCTGGCGGAGATCCGGGATTAGAACTAGGAAGGGAGAGACGAGAAATATCCTTCGCTAGTGTGTGTCCTACCTAAGCTGAATTTTCTTACTTAAGTTGACAAATTGTGATATGTCAATTAACCTTTGTTTTGAAGCTGTATTCTAAAATGTTATCTGAAGTATAGGAGATGAGCAATACAGAAATCATGATGACAGGGAAGATGGAATCTGAAATGAAAGCAAGGTATTCTCAACTCTTTGAAATACTAGGTACGTAAATTTCGAGGATGAAATTTCATAAGGAGGGGAGATTGTAAGACCCCGAATTTTATGAAATAAAAGTATTCAATTTTTCTATTTAGTAAATAGTTAAATTGATAAAAAGTCAAAGTTAAGGGTGATATGTGAATTATTTTCAAAATAAGCAAGTGGCTATAAAATACTTATTGTTGTCGGGGAATATTCGTTTGGTTGTAGAATATTCTTGTTGTTGGGAAATATTCGTACGACGGCGCAGCCATTTGTGGGCCCCATAACAGAATAATTGTCAGATGAAGAAAACGATAAATTTGAGTTTTTTATAAATAACGGTGTAATCGTTACCGTTAACACTGTTGGAATACCCGGTAGATAAAGTAAGGTAATACGCGTTGTTGCATAGTAGCACACGATATTACATAGTATTTTTGAATTATTGATTCTTACGTAAGAAGGCACTACTCAATAATTGTTACAGTAATTACTGTTCAATATTTTAATTTATTGATTCAATAATTGCTGCGTTGATATTTTATATTATTGTTGTGCAATAATTATCACTGCACAGTATCTCCATTATCAGAACAATAATTTTGTATTTGAATAATATTATTAGAGAGCATTATTGGCAATGTCTAAGGAAGTTCTGTCTAGGAAAGGGATTTGGTCACCTAATTGCGCGCCAATAAGGAGAAATCCTTATCGGAAAGCCCCTTCTTTCCTGGGAACGACTTAGTTGTCATAATTGTGATTCTGTAATATTATTTGTGAATAATTAATTATTAATTTATATGATAAGAAATATTTATTTTGTGTGGATATAAATGAAGGAATTAATGCTGAGGTGTTTTATTAGTATTTTGTCGAAATGAAAAACGAAATTTGGAAATTTTCAAAAAATTAGTTTATTACTTGATTTTGTAAAATCTTTAACTCTTTGAGTATAATGATTTAGGAGATGAGCCATATATCAAAAGATAGCCTTGGAAGTAAGCTAAGCTTAGAAATTTGAATAACCCAAATATTCTTTGTGGATTTTTCGTGGTGACTGTTTAAGTGAAACTGGTCCGAAGGACTCATAATCCGAAAAATCAGTGTTCTTGAGATATATTACGTGAATTATAATTTTTAATCCGACCGTTCGATCATTGTGATTTTTGGATATGTTATACATATATAAGTAGAGAATATTTCCACAAATTGTGAACCGTTAAAAATTAACGTATGATTTGTTATGAATTTTAAGAGATGACTGATTCGGAAATTATGTTTATAAATGATGTTTAGTAGAAAATTTTAGAATGAGTGGGCCCCACCTTTGGTTGGTGAAGAAATGTGTTCAAATTCTTTTTCAAAAATGGTGGGTGGGAATAGTAGCAGGTAAAGTCATCAGGTAGCAGGTCAAGTCTGCTTTGGCGTTCTAACATTTTCCTATAAATAGGGTGCTTAGTTAGAATTAAAAATCACACCAGAAATAAGTTTTCTCTCTGTATATTATCGAGCATATTTTGTGAGTATTTAGATACTTTGTGAGTTGCTATTCATCAGTGCAAGTTTCCTTCAGCCTTATATCGATATTCCGATCAGAAGTACTGTTACTTTGAGGTAAGGGATATTGTCATTATTATAGTATGGGATTTTAAGGGATTGTAAGGGATGTTATTTTCTTCATAATGATGTTATTCTTTCAATATCATTATACCGAAATATTGGTATGGATTTTATTGTGGAATTTCTACCTTTTTGTGTCAGAGTTACTATTCACGTATACGGTACTATTCACATATACAGCACTATTCACATGTACGACACTATTTATGTATATGGCACTATTTACGTGTATGACACTATTTACGTGTATGACATTATTTACGTATACGGTACTATGTACGAATACAGAGTACCATTCACGAGTTACTATTCACGGGTACTATTCACGACAAAATTAGTTTCTTTTTCTGACCAAATTATCGTTGATTTATGAATCTTACTCTTAAAATAAAATGCAGTTGTTGATCATATTATTTTTATTATCATATATAAAATTTTTGTAATCCTGGTGATGAAATTTCTCTTTGACTTGAGTGTAAAGATGGGTAGATTATTGGTATGATCGTGACTATATGTTCTCTTTGGCCAGTAGTGCAAAGTTGAATTGTTGACTGGTATGATCATGACCATTGAATTTATAATTGAATATCTTTAGCTTAAGTGCAAAGGTGAATTGATCAATATGATTATAATTATTGTTTATATAAATTCTAAAATGATTATATACTTCTTTGAGATATTAATTTATTTGGCATATAGTGCAAATATGATATGTTGATGAATATCTTTGGCCTGTAGTGCAAAGATGAAATGTTGATGAATATCTTTGGCCCGTAGTGCAAAGATAACTTGTTGTTGAAATTCTTTGCCCAGTAGTACAAAGATGAACTGTTGACGAATATCTTTGGCCAGTAGTGCAAAGATGAACTTATTAGTATGATTATGAATAGGAACTGTGATTTGGTATAACCATGATCGTTGATGTTTCATGTAGGACCCCAACTTATTAATGAATAAAATCAAATTTTCTCTAAATATTATTGTGAATAATAAGGTGTTAATTTGATATAATGCATTGGTTATGGGTGAAATGTGCAAATTTTATAAAAAAAGTAAGTGGTTATAAAATATTCATTTTATCGGGAAATATTCATTTGGTCGTGGAATATTCTATCTGTCGGGGAATATTCGTACGACGGTGTAGCTATTTGTGGGCCCCATAATGAAAAACGGTCGAATGAAGATAACGAAAAAAATTGAGTTTTTATAAATAACGACGTAGTTGTTACCGTTAACACTGTTGGAATACCCGATGGTTAAAATACAGTAATACGCGTGGTTGCCCACTAGCACACGGTGTTGCACAATATTTTTGAATTATTGATTCTTACGTAAGAAGGCACTACTCAATAATTGTTACAATAATTAATGTTTAATATTTTATTTTATTGGTTCAATAATTGTTGCGTTGATATTTTATATTATTGTTGTTTCAATAATTGTCACTGCACAGTATTTTCCATTATCAGATCAATAATTCATATTATTTGAATAATATTATGAGATGACATTATTGGCAATGTCTAGAAAGTTCTGTCAAGGAGAGGTTTGGTCACCTAATTGCGCGCCAGTAAGGAGAAATTCTTATCGGAAAGCCCCCTCTTTCCTTGGAACGGCCTGGTTGTCATAATTGTGATTCTGTAATATTATTTGTGAATAATTAATTATTGATTTATATGACAATGAAATATTTATTTTATGTGGATATAAATGATGGACATATTTATTTTATTGTGGTTATAATTGAAGGAATTAATGCTGAGATGTTTTATCAGTATTTTGTCGGAATAGAGGTATTAAAAATCACCCGTTTGTGGATTTCGGGTATTTTCTGATTAAAATTTAGAGAAACTTTCTTCTACAAAGTTGTAGAGAATTAAATTTTCTATGAAAAACACATGAGATTTGAATTTTTCTGATAAAAGGGCTATTTATTATGAATTGTTGAAGTTTCAGAAAATTTAATGATTTTTATTAAAACATGGGTGGGCCCCACTTTTGATTAGTGAAAATATTCTGAGATTTTTATTCAAATGTGGTAGGCTTGAATAGTAACAAGTAAAGACATCAGGTAGCAGGTTGGTCTGCTATGGCGTTCTAAGCATTTTCCTATAAATAGGGTACTTAGTTAGAATTGAAAATCACACCAGAATTCATAAGTTTTCTCTTTTTCTCTCCCTATAATATCGAGCGTATTTTTGTGAGTATTTTAGTACTTTGAGTGTTGTTATACGGTGCAAGTTCTTTCAGCACTATATCAAGTATTCCAGTCAGAAGTACTGTCTTTGCAAGGTAATGGATGTTATTTTCTTCTTAAATGATATTATTTTCTTCAATATCATTATGCCGAATAGGTTTGAATTTTTTTATCAAATTTGAAACTTTTTGTGTCGGGGTTACTATTCACAAATACAACACTATTCACCGAAAAATGAAAATTTCTTTTTTTGTCCAAGATGTCTATTATGGTTACTATCTTTGATTGTATCCATATTTTGATCTTTATTTTTGAATTATGCTTCACAATTGGTTATTATGGAGTATTATTGAACTTGGATAAACTGTAATACAAATCCCTAATATTTGTTCTTTTATCTCACTGGATTCGTTTTCTTTAAGATATTTTTCATCATCCTTAGTCCTAAATGATGATATTACTGAATATATTTGGCCTGTAGTGCAAAGATGAATGATTAACTGATGAATATCTTTGGCCCGTAGTGCAAAGATGAATAGGTGTTGAGATGAACATGACCAACTGGTGATACAAATGAATATCTTTGGCATGTAGTGCAAAGATGAATATTTGATTCAAGATGCATATTGATTGATGTTACAGGGATAAAATATTGATGATGGACTTTTAAATCTTAGAAGCTTGTAGAATTCATTCTCTACTTGACTCTTATAATGGATTGTTGTTTTCGCTGCAGTTGTTGATCTAAAACTTGTTGTCTATTATATTTTATCAGAATATTCCTATTGAAGACTAATGATAATTTGTTGTATAATATATTAGTCATAATATTCTTAACTGGGCTAGTTGAGCTCACCCTTTTCCTTTTTGCTCCATTGTCTTCTCAGGATGAGAGAATTTAGCAGGAACTAGCCGGGATATGGAGTGATGATTCCAGATAGTTGTCTAGCAGTCCTCACTATTTTTGTAAAATATGTATCAATAATTGTAATGAGGACTCCTTTTGAGTTTTTATACTCTCTAGTAGACAATATTTGTGTTAAAACTCACAGTTTATATGTTGTTGTATTTTGCATGGCAATTGTATTACTGAAGTTGTATTTATTTTTGCACCATATATTTAGCGACTCAGAATGGGTGATGTATACCTATTTTTGGGGCGTCACATTTCAGGTAAAGACAGGTGATGTAAATTATCTTCGTCCTGGATGAGAAGAGGAATTTAGAACCACAATTATGATTATGAATTATTCACATGATTGTGGACATGAACTGTTGATTGATGTTACATGGATAAAACATTATTGATGGACTTTTACCATGGAGAAGATAATAAATTTTATGGTCTATTTGACTCTTCTAATGGATTGCTCATTCTACTGCAACTATGGTTGAAAAGTTTTATCATCTACCATATGTTCTAAATCTCTAATTTATTACTGACGAAGGCTATTGATAATTTATTTATCTTTAGTCATGATATTCTTTACTGGGCTAGTTGTGCTCACCCTTTTGCTTCACAATTCATTTCAGATAATAAGAGTGTAGCTGGCTCGAGCGGGGGTAACAAAGAAATAGAACGGTGGTCTATAGCTGTGGAAGTTCTCCCTAAACAGTATAGAAAAGTGTGTTGTATTTTATACATCATGTAGTAGTTATATTTGGTGCATCCAATAGGGTGAGGCAAACCCAACGTTGGAAGGGTGTTTTGCCACTATCATACAAGATGTCTAATGACATGCAACTTCGTGTTATTATAAGACAGGGTTGTGCACATCCACTTGCTGAGTATATCTACGAGCACTACGTGTATAATCTTGGTGTTTGGTTGAAGTATAATTCTCAATTGGAGATAGTGGAGATAATGATATGTCAAGAGAAGACTCACCATTGGAAAGAATATGATAGTAATCTTCTCGTTTTTATTTGGGGTCTATTGGGTCAACCAAGGATAATTCTGTGGGCATATGATATCTATCATAACCTAGACGCATGACCTCCCATGTACGAAGGTTTCCTTGAGCACTTCCCAAAGATTTTAATTTCTAAAACAGTTATTGACTATACCTTTATTTAAGGTGCCATTGTGACGTGCTATCCAAGGTTGGTACATGAGTCACAGTTAGTATATATTTGTATCGAAACTCACAATATATGTGTTGTTGTATTTTGCACGATATTTGTGATAATAAAGTTGTAGTTGTTTTCTGTACCATGTTTTTAGCGACTCGGAATAGGTTGGATGGATGTATACCTATTTTGGGGGTGTCACATTTCAAGTTTTCAACAATTTAATAATTGTGAAGGAACATAAATCAAAATGTCAATAATTGAATGACTGAATTAATAATGTTTGAAAGTCAACAATGCTCATGAACAATTTAACTGAACCTTATGGTAATGAAGGTGATCAGCCTTTCATACATGATGAACATATACAACATGCACTATGTACGAATCCATAATCAGTTTAGACGTGAAAAATCATCAATAATCATTCACTAACATGCTTTGAAATATAACTCGAGTTTGAGTTAAGGAAACTTGCCTGCATAGTCGATTACCGCTACGCAATTTAATTTAATCTTTTTATTGAAAAGACCTATCAAATATAAGGTTGATCTTTTAATTAGCATATCTTACCTTATTCCATAATACTATCTAACACTTAATCACATCGTCAAATATTAGATAATCTTACCACCATATTCATTTACTTACTTATAATCTCATCATCTTATATTAACTTGTCTAACCTTCACTCACAAAGTTAAGTATTAGACATAACACCTTAGTCTTAGTATTATCAGTATACTTTGATAATCTTTTCATCACTTATAATTTATACTTATAAGTTTTTCCTTTATATGTTATCTTAGTAAGGTAGATAACCTTTCAGTACACTAAAATATCATTTCAGTAAACCGAATTGCATTTCAGCATCCTAAAATTACTATTTTAGCAGACTGAAACCATCTCAGTAATCCAAAATCTAATTCATCACCCTGAATTCTCATTTTAGTCTATTACAAGCATAACATAGTTCATTGAATACCAAATTCAACAATTATATTGAAAAATAACATAAATATCTTATTTTAATCTCCCGTCGAATATTATTAATTATGTAATAATATTTTACGTTAATGTTATTAACCTTTTAATAACATTCCAGTCAAATACTACTAATAATATCTTAATCCAATATTATTAGTCATATAAAAAAATAATTTAAGTCATTAATCACATTAATAAATAATTTTGTTCAATTGTTTTTCTTTCCTTAATTAACTCATTAAATAATCTAAAATGTCATAAACATCACAACACTTCACACCCGACCCAAACCTTCATAAAAAAATCTGCATAAGTCATGCTCAAGGGTCTCAAGTCATAAATCGTATTTTTTTTTCATATTTTTGGACATCATATATTTAATTAAATCTATTTATCCACGTATCATCATTTAAATGAAAAATACCAAATTAGTCACAAAAATATTTCTTTTCTGAGATTTGAGAGAATATAGTTCCATATTGAACATATATTTTTTCCGAAATTTTTAAAATTCATTTACTATTTTTCAAATGGCCAAAACTCCCGAATCTTGAGACATTTATCATAAACTGTGCTTTTGTCCAAAAATTCCAAAATTTACAGGGTAGGCTCCTACTATGTATATGTACTCCCAATACATATTTTATAATTTTTGGAGTTCACCACAAGGAGTTATAACAGTTTTCTTTTAAAATAGTCTTTTCTCGTAAAATCCACAACTCTCAATCTATACATCCAAAAATTGCCATTTTTGGACATAAACTAGAAAACTCCTCAAATTATCATCTCAATAATTTCCAGATTTTTTTAGGTTCGGAAAAATTACGAAAATGCGCCCGTCAAAAACTGCCCCAAAACAGTCTTATTTTCTTTTCCAAAAATTGGGACTGTTTTGGCTTCCACAACCACTACACCATGAAAAATCAACATTTAGGAGTGCTACCAGTTGGGTTAACTAGTAAACACATATATCTATCACCCCTCTTTGACGGATCGTAAAAAAGAGTTATAGATTTAAAACGGTGGATTTTAAAAGTAAATAGAAATTTTGGGTTTCAAAACTAGAAATTTTATTTGTTCTTTTCTATTTTCGATTCAAACCAAATCAACACCCATTATGGGTAAATTCAAACTTGAATCCATGAAAAACACTTAGATTATAGGGGTTTGAACTTCCAAATCAAAAACTCTATTTTCATCAAATCACAAAAATAAAGGAAGAAAGTAAAGCTTAGGAAGAAATAATTTTATACCTTTATTTCTTCTTTTTCATCCATGGAGGAGCTTCTTTTCTCTTTCCTCTTTCTTCCTCAAGGGCTGCCGCCCTCTTCCCCTTCTTTCCCTCTCGATTTTTTTCCCGTTCCTCATTCTCCCTCACGGCTTTCTCTCTCTTGTTAGCTAATAAGGAAAATAAGAATTAAGGGATGAAAGAGAAAGAAGAAATAAGAAAAAAGATATAAGATATGTAAAAAAAATCTACATATCTCCTCCTTTTCCTCCACTCATACAACCGGTCATGTGCCCTCTTATCTCCCACTTTTTTTATGTCCAAAATGCCCTCATTAATTGGTTTTAAAAAATTGGGCCACTCTCTTTAGTCTTTTGGGCTTTCACTTAATCTTTTGGGTCATGTAATATATACAGTCCAATCATTTCCATCTTAACCAACCATAAATATTTAATTAGGATATCCATTTCAAATATTTAGAATTTAAATAATCACTCTTGTACATTAAATTTTATAACCCAACTAAACTTGTTTTAATTAAGTTATAAAATTAATAACTTTTAGATAATAAAAATATATCTCTTAAGTTAATATAATTTTTAATATTATTATTCTCTCACAAGTGATGTGAGACCCCGAATTTTATGAAATAAAAGTATTCAATTTTTCTATTCTGGTAAATGGTTAAATTGATAAAAGGTTAAAGTTAAGGGTGATATGTAAATTTTTTTTTAAAGTAAACAAGTTGTCATAAAATACATGGTTACTATTCACGAGTTACTATTCACGTGTTACTATTCATCTAAATTACTATTCACTCTAGTATTATTCACTCGAGTATTTGAGACACTTTTTGTGTCGGAGTTACTATTCACGAGTTACTATTCACGAGTTACTATTCACGAGTTAATATTCACGAGTTACTATTCACCCGGACAATATATTTATTTTCGGTCCAAATCATTTTTGGGTACAATATTATTTCATGAGGAAATGTGCTAATTTTTCAGACCGTTGGTTGAAATTATATTAGTAATAATTCATTTAAATATATTATTATAATATTATATTATAGTAGTATAATGTGATTATATGATAGTATGTTTTTTTTAATAATTTGAATGGTAACATTATTATAGTAAATTCATGGTATACAAGTAAAATGAGGTGAAAGAGAATAATTTGAATTTGAATTCTGATGATGTAAGCGATTATGTCATCGGAACGATGAGGTAAGCAATGATGTCATCAGAAGGATGATGTAAGCAATGATGTCATTTGATCGATGATGTATGCAATGATGTCATCTGATCGATGATGTAAGCGATGATGTCATAAATTATGGCAAAAAGACTATTTTACCCTTACTCTACCAAGCTTATAAATAGAAGCTCATTCCTTCATTATTTCTTACGAATTCACTGAACTCTAGAGAGAGAAACTATAGAGAGAAAGAAGAAGAGTATTCTGCCACTTAACTACTTCTTTATTTCAGTTCTTCTTTAAAATGGTAAGGGGTGTTATTCTTTCTTATTCATGAAGAGAACTTATGTTATTCCATTCTTTATTATTCTGTTGGAATAACCTGTATGCGTGGTTTACCCTATACTTGGTGGAATGACCTGTATATGCGGTTTACCCAATACTTGGTGATCTTCTTCTGTTATTCCATTCTTTATTATTATGTTGGAATAACCTGTTTATGCGAAGTACCGCATACTTGGTGAAATTCTTTTATTATTCCGTTCTTTACGATTCTGTCGGAATATCCTGTCGGTGTGAATTTCACCTGACCTGGTTCCATCATTTATTATTTCACATTTATTATTCTGTCGGAATATCCTGTCGGTGTGAATTTCACCTGACCTGGTTCCATATTTATTATTCTGTTGGGAATAATCTGTCTGTGCGGTCTCTATCGCATGCATGGTGAATCCTTCTGTTATTCCATTCTTTATTATTCTGTTGGAATAACATGTCTATGTGGATTGCCACATGCATGGTGAATGATCCTTTATATTCATTCCTTATTAAATTGTGGAAATGATCTGTATACGTGGATTACCGCATGGCTGGTAAAAATCCATTTGCAGTTTCATATATTCTTTATTATACTCATTTGGTTAAAGTTTTGATTTCTATACTCCATGAAATTAGTGGAATATCCTTGATATTTGCACTTCATCCAGTATCTTTTCATGAAAATATTCTTCTGAGCATTCTTGACTGTTACTTTACAAAGAAGTATCATGTTGACAATTTGGATATTATTAGTTCCTGGATAAACTAATTATTGAACTTGTTTAATTGAATTTCTATAACATTGTCATCATCCTCATGTTTATTTTATGTTAAAAGTCATCTTTGGCTTACGTGCATAAATGGACTTAGTATGATTATGACTAGGGATCATTCGGTATAATCATGAAACTGTGATGTTATAAGTGGTGTGGTAAAAGTTCTCAGTGGCTTGTAATGCATTGATAGACAGTTTGTGGTATGATTATGATCAGGGATTTTTCGGTATAGTCATGATCATTGATGATTTAATGAATATCCTTGGCCCGTAATACAAGGATGATTAGAAGATGTGGTTTATTTATTAAGCTGAGTCTCAGTGATAAAAGTTGATGAAAATATTTTTAAATCATAGAAGATAGTAGGTTTTATTCTCTACTTGACTCTTCTAATGGATTGCTTATTCCGCTGCAGTTAAACTTGATGTCTATTATATTTTATCAGTTTAACATTATTGAAGACTATTAATAATTTATTCTTCATTATCTTAGTCATAATATTTCTTACTGGGCTAGTTGAGCTCACCCTTTCTTTCAATGTTCTCTTCAGGAAATGAGAATATAGCTGGGACGAGTCAGGGAAAGGAGTGATGGTCCAGAAGATAGCATTAGTAGTCCTCACCATTCTGTTAAATAGTGTGACAATAAATGTAATGAGGACTCGTTGAGTATGGATATTGTCTAGATGACAATATTCCTATTAGAACTCTCAGTTTATGTATTGTCGTATGTTACACGACATTTGTATAATTAAGTTTGTATTTGTATTTTGTACCATGTAAGTGACGACCCAAGATGGGTGACGTATACCTAATTTTGGGGGCGTCACAAGTGAGCTTAGTTTGGGCCCTTAATTAATTAAATTCTATTGGGCTTGTACTTTTATTATTTTGCTTACTAACAAAATGAATTTGGGCATCCACCCAAAATTTAATTAGGTCATTATAATACTTGTCTCATACATAATATATTGGGTAAGATTAAATAATTTAATTATCCTTAATCATTTTATCTACAAGTCACATGCATAATTAATTAATTGGGCTCGTTTAAATCATATAACTTCCTTAGTCCATTAAATTTAATTCTCTTGCACTCTATTTAAATTATTGGGCTATGATATCATTAAAGTCCAATACTTTTAATTATATTTTATCCTAATCATTTAATTAGGGTTCCACTACACCATTGTAAATAAATTCCTTATTTATGCCTTTTTAATTTCATAACCCAATTAAACTTGGTTATAAAATTAATTATTTTGAGATATATAAAATAAATCTTTTAATGTTAGTATATATATTTATATACTAATATTCTCCCATATTATAACCTCTTAGGTTATTTGATTATCACACCTAATATATATATGAGGTTATATAACTTAATTCTTAATTCACTTTTATATACAAAATAAATGTATTCACATTATATAATGTATATTTATTTAATCATACACATAATTCACATAATCATAACATATTTCACTTCTCACACTAATTTTGATTTTTCTCCATAAAAAGTCAACTGGACTTTGACTAAAAGTCAACCTTTACACATTTTGTGTTTACTGTCCATTATGACTAAACTTGACGTTCCAGACGCAACCGAGTAGTCCGTGATTCCAAATTCGATCTCTAACTCAAATTTTGAGTTTTATCTTACTCCCTTCATATTGCTAATTGTATTAACTAACGACTTTATACTTATTTAAATTCTTATTTGCCAGCCAAGCCAACGTTCAAGCTATGTTAATTACTAACATAGTTTTATCTTGATCCTTATATCATTAACTTAATTCGTTATTCCTCTTTCTAAAATATATATAGCAGCTTACTAAGCATATATATTTCTATACATATACTCATCTTCGTTTAACCTCATAGCATCTCTTCATGTGAAATCCTATCTCCTTAATAAAATTTCTATATATAGTTATATAACATTTCTTTGACTATTCAGTTCACATCGAATTTTACAGGTATCATAATACCTTATTCTTGATATTCATTCAAATACATATTAATTCAATTCTAGGGTTTTGAAATTTTTTAACCCATATTTTCTCTATTCTCATACGAATAGCAAACCATATAGGTTCTTCTTAAAATTTTTAAATAAATTCTCAAATTCTCTTCTAGGTTTTATTCTTTAACCTTTAGTTTAATCATTCAAGATTTTATAAATTTTCGAGTTGTCAAATTCACCCTTTCTTCTAAGAATTTCGTCCTCAAATTTTAGTCTACTAATCACCGCTCCTTTTATTCATCAAAACTAGGTTTTCAAATTAACCTTTACTGAATTCGTGTTCAATTTAATGAGTACATCTTGCTTCCTACTATGAGGAGCTTTGCTACTATCACATTCTTCCATAACTTCTCTCTAAGGAGTTAAAACTTTTGAAATCATGCTGAGGGGTCATATAGACCATGAACACATAGTTTTATTGATATTTATATCGCAAAACAGTAAATTACTAGGTATGTTTATAATCACAATGAAGGTAAACTACCGTTGCTAGTACTTTAGGTGTTTAGCCTATTGTACTCTTACGTTATGCATAACGTATCAATCATGTCTAGCTAATATTTACGCTACTAGATTGGATTATTTTGTCCAATCAACATAGTTCGCCTCAATCTTATCATAGGATTCCGCACCAAAACAATTTGGTTCGGGATAAATTCTCAAAAATACTTTGAATTTTTCATAAATATTTGTCTAGCTGCATCAAATAGCTTTAGACGTATACCAATAATTCGAATTTCAATCGAAGCATGTGTCTGTCCAAATTTAATTGGCACTTAGCTTTTCTTTAAAATTTTGAAAATCATTTTATGATGTCATGATACCACACTATATTTATAGTCCATTTGAGGATTTCGACATTGTGTGACTTTGTCAGACTACATCATTTCACAGTGGGATGATGCTCTTTAGATCACATCCAACACTAGGTAATTTTGTATTGATAACTCCATCATTTTTATCATTCTGCACCAGGTTCCATGATACATTGATGATATATAAAATATATTTTGACATCTCAAATCATTTTCGTTTAGCCGAATCAATTAGCATTGACTATTCTTTAAACCGTTCGAAAACCTTTGAAAATCATCTTTGATGCTACCATGCCACAACAGGTAACGATGTGTTAGTAGTACGAAGCCCACTTCTACACAGTTGTAACCCTGTGTTGCTGATAACAAAAATTCATTTTATTTCGAAAGGCACATCAGTGCGAATTTAGCTTGAAGTCAAGAATTTGATAACTAGCACAACTAGAAGATTTGGAATACCTATACTTCCACCATCAACTTCACTTTCTCTACTTATCAATTGCTTAAGAACTCTATCTATTTTTATCATTCTCAATTCTCCATTCACAACTTTCCCATACCCAGTTCATCAAACTTACCATACATTATAAGTTTAGTAACTTGCCACAATCATATGGGTTTAAGAACTTATCCTAGATAGACTATAGGCGTCCATTCGCTGAGGAATTCAAAACATACCATATGATTTTGAGTCATGAACTTACCATAAGTATGAGCTTTAAGAACTCGCAACTAACCTTATATTCTCTACCTATTCGTTATACACATGAGAAAAGAATCACCTTCTCAACATGCATATAGCAAATAGCGCGACATCAGGTTCCAATGATTATCAATGTAAGAAACTAAGTGGTTGTCAAACCAAACTCGACCACTAATCAATATATGAAGCTAAGAGGACAATTCCCCGCCCATACAAAGAATTGGTCAACTTAACCACTATATCGACCAGGAAGCTAAGTGATTCTAAAACTAAGTACAAATTCTCTGCCCATACAAGGAATCATACAACTCAACTGCTGACCTGAGTCCTCAATTGAAATCCTACATAATTTTAACTTTCTTTTTTTCTTAATACGAATTTTCTTTAATCCGTATCTTAACATTTACCACTCTTTTCTGAGTTTACATTGTACCATTTCATAGTACCTTCTCTTTATAGCGTGAAGCTATATCATACCAATCACTTAACATATCATATGTTATTCAACAATTTAATCTGATCACGTTGTGATCTTATTTCGTAATTATTTCTCCTTATACTCCCGATCGTTTTATATTACGGTCTTCTTATTCTTCTCTTTAATGATATTATATTATGATTTTATTAACACTTCTCATCTTATAGACATAGTCTATTTATTTTCACTTTTCATCTTTATTACAGGAGTCAGGTAACTCCAGATTCTTATCCTTATAGCTCTTCAAGATTCTTATGTGAATCTTCTTTATCTTCTTCTTTACTTAATAATGAATTTCCTAAATTCATTTCTTATCACTTAAACTCGATATGAGTTTATTCCTTATCATCTCTACGGTTATAGCCTAAGGTACCCCTACATAAAGTTTATAACATACGGCTTTGATACCAACTGGTAAGTCCCCAAATCTGGGTCCCAAGAACCTCGGGCTTGGTACATTACGATACTTCATCATCATACATATTCTATCATCTAATACTGAACAAATAAATATATATTGTTTATTTTACATAATTCTATAATATTTTCCCAGGTTTATTAACCTTAACTGAATACATACCTTCAAAATTACAAAGGTTTACAATAAGATAACTAAATAGTTATTCTTATAACAATTTATTGTTGTATTTTTCTTTTGTCTCTGTCCTTCTTCAAGCCTTCGCCTTTATCTGAAATATATTATCATGATATAGCAAGGGTGAGCAACTACTTTGTCCAGCAAGTTTAAATTCAATAAAGATATATCATGATTGAAGAAATAATAAGCTTTTAAGTTTTTAACAATTTAATAATTGTGGAAGAACATGAATCAAGATGTCAATAATTGAATGACTGAATCAATAATGTTTGAAAGTCAACAATGACCATAAACAATTTAACTGAACCTTATGGTAATGAAGGTGATCAGCCTTTCATACCTAATGAACATATACAACATGCACTATGTGCGAATCCATAACTAGTTTAGACGTGAATAATCATTAATAGTCATTCACTAACATGCTTTGAAATATAACTCGAGTTTGAGTTAAGGAAACTTGCCTGCATAGTCGATTACCGCTACGCAATTTAGTTTATTCTTGTTATTGAAAAGACCTATCAAATATAAGATTGATCTTTCAATTAATATATCTTACCTTATTCCATAATACTATCTAACACTTAATCACATCGTCAAATATTAGATAATCTTACCACCATATTCATTTACTCACTTATAATCTCATCATCTTATATTAACTTGTCTAACCTTCACTAACAAAGTTAAGTATTAGACATAACACCTTAGTCTTAGAATTATCAGCATACTTTGATAATCTTTTCATCACTTATAACTTATACTTATAAGTTTTCCCTTTATATGTTATCTTAGTAAGCTAGATAATCTTTTAGTAGACTAAAATATCATTATAGTAAACCGAATTACATTTTAGCATCCTGAAATTACTATTTTAGCAGACCACAAAATATTTCAGCAGACTGAAACCATCTCAGTAATCCAAAATCTAATTCAGCACCCTGAATTCTCATTTTAGTCTATTACAAGCATAACATAGTTCATTGAATACCAAATTCAACAATTATATTGAAAAATAACATAAATATATTATTTTAATCTCCCGTTGAATATTATTAATTATGTAATAATATTTTACGCTAAGGATATTAACCTTTTAATAACATTCTAGTCAAATACTACTAATAATATCTTAATCCAATATTATTAGTCATATAAAAAATAATTTAAGTCATTAATCACATTAATAAACAATTTAGTTCAATTGTTTTTCTTTCCTTAATTAACTCATTAAACATTCTACAATGCCATAAACATCACAACACTTCATACCTGACCCAAAACTTCATAAAAAAAATCTGCATAAGTCATGCTCAAGGGTCTCAAGTCATAAATCGTATTTTTTTTTCATATTTTTGGACATTATATATTTAATTAAATCTATTTATCAATTTATCATCGTTTAGATGAAAAATACCAAATTAGTCCCAAAAATATTTTTTTTCTGAGATTTGACAGAATATAGTTCCATATTGAACATATATTTTTTCCGGAATTTTTAAAATTCATTTACTATTTTTCAAATGGCCAAAACTGCCGAATCTTGAGACATTTATCATAAACTGTGCTTTTGTCAAAAAATTCCAAACTTTTATAGGGTAGGCTCCTGTTATGTATATGTACTCCCAATACATATTTCACAATTTTTGGAGTTCACCACAAGGAGTTATAACAGTTTTCTTTTAAAATAGTCTTTTCCCGTAAAATCCATAACTCTCAATCTATACATCCAAAAATCGCCATTTTTGGACAAAAACTAGAAAACTCACCAAATTATCATCTCAATAATTTCTAGAATTTTTTAGCTTCAGAAAATTACGAAAATTTCCCCGTCAAAAATTGCCCCAAAACAGTCCTATTTTCTTTTCCAAAAGTTGGGACTGTTTTGGCTTCCACAGCCACTACTCCATGAAAACTCAACATTTTTGAGTACTACCACTTGGGTTAACTAGTAAACACATATATCTAGCACCCCTATTTGACGGATTGTAAAAAGGAGTTATAGATTTAAAACGATGGATTTTCAAAGTAAATAGAAGTTTTGGGTTTCTAAACTAGAAATTTTATTTGTTCTTTTCTTTTTTTGATTCAAATCAAATCAACACCCATTATGGGTAGATCCATACTTGAATCCATGAAAAACACATAGATTATAGGGGTTTGAACTTCCAAATCAAAAATTCCATTTTTATCAAATCACAAAAATAAAGGATGAAAGTAAAGCTTAGGAAGAAATAATTTTATACCTTTATTTCTTCTTCTTCATCCATGGAGGATCTTCTTTTCTCTCTCCTCTTTCTTCCTCAAGGGCTGCCGCCCTCTTCCCCTTCTCTCCCTCTCGATTTTTTGTCCCGTTTCTCATTCTCCCTCACGGCTTTCTCTCTGTTGTTAGCTAATAAGAAAAATAAGAATTAAGGGATGAAAGAGAAAGAATAAATAAGAAATAAGATATAAGATATGTAAAAACAAAAATCTACATATCTCCTCCTTTTCCTCCACTCATACAATCGGTTCCCACTTTTTTTTATGTCCAAAATGCCCTCATTAATTGGTTTTAAAAAATTGGGCCACTCTCTTTAGTCTTTTGGGCTTTCACTTAATCTTTTGGGCCATGTAATATATACATAGTCCAATCATTTCCATCTTAACCCACCCTAAATATTTAATTAGGGTATCCATTCCAAATATTTAGAATTTAAATAATCACGCTTGTACATTAAATTCTAAAACCCAACTAAACTTGTTTTAATTAAGTTATAAAATTAATAACTTTTAGATAATAAAAATATATCTCTTAACTTAATATAATTTTTAATATTATTATTCTCCCACAAGTGGGCTTAGTTTGGGCCCTTAATTAATTAAATTCTATTGGGCTTGTACTTTTATTATTTTGCTTACTAACAAAATAAAATTGGGCATCCACCCAAAATTTAATTGGGTCATTATAATACTTGTCTCATACATAATATATTGGTTATCTACAAGTCCCATGCTTAATTAATTAATTGGACTCGTTTAAATCATATAACTTCATTGGTCCATTAAATTTAATTCTCTTGGACTCTATTTAAATTATTGGGCTATGATATCATTAAAGTCCAATACTTTTAATTATATTTTACCCTAATCATTTAATTAGGGTTCCACTACACCATTGTAAATAAATTCCTTATTTATGCCTTTATAATTTCATAACCCAATTAGACTTGGTTATAAAATTAATTATTTTGAGATATATAAAATAAATCTCTTAATGTTAGTATATATGTTTATATACTAATATTCTCCCATATTATAACCTCTTAGGTTATTTAATTATCACACCTAATATATATATGAGGTTATATAACTTAATTTTTATTCACTTTTATATACAAAATAAATGTATTCACATTATATAATGTATATTTATTTAATCATACACATAATTCACATAATCATAACATATTTCACTTCTCACACTAATTTTTACTTTTCTCCATAAAAAGTCAACTATTGACTTTGACCAAAAGTCAACCTTTACACATTTTGTGTTAACTGTCCATTATGACTAAACTTGACGTTCCGGACGCAACCGAGTAGTCCGTGATTCCAAATTCGATCTCTAACTCAAGTTTTGAGTTTTATCTTACTCCCTTCATATTGCTAATTGTATTAACTAACGACTTTATACTTATTCAAATTCTTATTTGCCAGTCAAGGCCAACGTTCAAGCTATGTTAATTACTAACATAGTTTTATCTTGATCCTTATATCATTAACTTAATTCATTATTCCTCTTGCTAAAATATATTTAGCAGCTTACTAAGTATATATATTTTTATACATATACTCATCTTCGTTTAACCTCATAGCATCTCTTCGTGTGAAATATTATCTCCTTAATAAAATTTATATATGTAGTTATATAACATTTCTTAGACTATTCAGTTCACATCGAATTTTACAGGTATCATAATACCTTATTCTTGATATTCATTCAAATACATATTAATTCAATTATAGGGTTTTGAAATTTTGTAACCCATATTTTTTCTATTCTCATACGAATAGCAAACCATATAGGTTCTTCTTAAAATTTTTAAATAAATCCTCGAATTCTCTTCTAGGTTTTATTCTTTAACCTTTAGCCTAATCATTCAAGATTTTATAAATTTTCGGGTTGTCACATTCACCCCTTCTTCTAAGAATTTTGTCCTCGAAATTTTAGTCTACTAAGCACCACTCCTTTTATTCATCAAAACTAGGTTTTCAAATTAACCTTTACTTGATTTCAAGTTCAATTTAATGAGTACATCTTGCTTCCTACTATGAGGAGCTCTACTACTATCACATTCTTCCATGACTTCTCTCTAAGGAGTTAAAACTTTTGAAATCATGCTGAGGGGTCATATAGACCATGAACACATAGTTTTAACGATATTTATATCGCAAAACAGTAAATTACTAGGTATGTTTACAATCAAAAAGAAGGTAAACTACAGTTGCTAGTATTTTAGGTGTTTAGCCTATTGTATTCTTACGTCATTCATAACATATCAATCATGTCTAGCAAATATTTACGCTACTTGTGACACCCCCAAATCCAGGTACTTCGATTTCACGGGATTTAGTGTTCACTGTACAAATATCATCTATCTATCTACCCATAACAATTGCAACCATTCAATAAATAGAATTAAAATCCTCCCTTTATAGGATTACAACATCTGAATAATAATACAATCCCAGGTTAAACTAACCTTAAACATCTGTGCGGAATTATAAATAAATAAGTCTTAAACAATACATCATATAAAATAACAAGTCATATCAAATAACAAGTCTCCATCATTTGCTAACTTTGCCCTTGCCCTTACTAGTGGAAGGTTCGTCAGCTCTTTCGTTCTTAACTGCAATGTTATTATTAAGCAAGAGTGAGCACAAATGCCCACTAGTATAAAAATAAAATTACAGTATAATAACATGCGAATAAATCAAAGACATCTGAATAAAAGCTCAACTTTTGAATCAAGAGTGAATAACAAGAATCAAAAGAATTCTGAGGGTCATAAGACCTTGAACTATGTCCTAGGTTAACAAGGGTTATACTTGAAACTTTTAACAATCATAAGACTATGGACCTTCTTCTCGTACTTATGGGGATCGGCCCTTAGTACCATACTGTGCACAATATCTTAACGTTAAAGCGTAAATAATCCCCTATACAGGGTTGTTCATCTAAGTTTGGCATTCGAGTCCGCACCAAAGGAAGTTTGGTTTGGATAATTCATCAAGGGTTCTGAAATTTAGAACGCTCATCAACTATGGGCTAGTTGAATCATTAAGGTTTCACTAGTCTAATAAGGTTCAACAATAATGATATTCAATTTGAATAATAATCTCGAGAAGTATACAATAGAACAATTATTGTATAACTAAATCATACTTTGAAAAGATAATCAATCTTTAATATAACATTTGAACTTGAATAATAGTAATGATAATTTATTCAAGGTAAATAATAAACTTGAACAATAATGACAAGTAGGGTTAGGGAACTTGCCTCATGTGTAGATTACACTTTAACTAAACTCGTTCTTTGAATTTAATCCTACATACCATTCACATTCACAATACCAGTTAATTATAACTTAACTAATCATCATAAACTCATTCTCTTTGTCTACTTTAATTATTGACTATACTTAGTCAATTTATCACATTTACTGCCACATAATATCACTTCATGAATAATAATCTAATTATGAATTCAATAATTCAATCCACATGTAATTATGTTATTTGCACGTTAAACAACTATTTTATCATCACATTATACTTCTAACATGTTTACATATTCATTACATTAATTCACTAACACATTGTTA
Organism: Panax notoginseng; assembly: GCA_016801055.1. NCBI lineage: Eukaryota > Viridiplantae > Streptophyta > Magnoliopsida > Apiales > Araliaceae > Panax > Panax notoginseng. The sequence continues at coordinate 78,411,782 of CM029018.1, forward strand.
GGCTTAAACATTTTAAAAATCTCATTCTTGAACTTTCTGGAGAGTGGCGTTGCGGCGCCACTGTTATACATAACCTTCGCGCTGCGGCGCGATGGCGCTGCGGTCGGACTCTTGGCGCTGTGGCGCGGTGGCACAGTGGCGCGGGACTTCAGTTCTGGAGTTGGCGCCGCGGCGCGAGACTCCAGACTTCGACTCCCAGTTCGCGAGGAACACAGAGTTCAGCGAAAAGGACACTAAATAATCCTTAATTTCACTAATTTAACATACCCACATGTTATAATTCATGTATAATCATAATACAACATCTATGAAGTGATTTTAACCCATTAAAACATATAATCACATAATTAAAACATAAAATTTTCCTCTGTTCTTGATGTTCTTGAAGTTTTTAACATAAATTCCGAAAATTCAACGCCACGGATTCGTTATAAAGTCAAATCCGTTCATTTAAAGCTTAGTCTCTTCGTATTAACATGCACAATAATATACGAGTGTAAAATCTACGAAAACATTTATGTTTGACATACTAAAATCACGTATAAGGCCATAAGGCCAAAAACCCAAACTCTGTATATTTTTGAAATAGCAAGTCATCAGATTAACGACACTTAGGATATGGAATCATGCAATATATATATATATAAAACATGTTATGCTACTCTTATTATTACATATATCCATATAATAGCACAATTTCTCAATTACAGAAACATAACAGGGGTTTTGAAAGCCAAAAACTATGAAACCCAAAGACGTAAAAATAGAATTTGGGAAAGAAGAGATTACCCTGTAGAGTAAAAAAAAAATTGATTAATGATGATCCTTTCACAAGTATTTGATTGATTACACACTCACAATCTTTTATCAATCTCACAAATTCTCTCTGACTCTCAAATGCTCTCCTTCTCGATTTTCAGACGTAGACAGTAATGAAGAATAAAGAGAAGACGTATAATAATTAAACCAACTGACGCGTTGGTGGTCAGTTACCCAGTCATGGGTTAACTGGCCCCAACTCCCTTTAGTGCCATGTTTGGCTAGATTAACATAATACAAAACTATTTAATTTAATAAAGCTTTATCATATAGTTTGAAAATGTCACACTCTTTATAAATAAATCCCATATTTTATTTAATTTACTTTAAATAAAATATAATAATTTCTCATAGTCACATAATTAAATTTCTCATTAATAAATAATGTCAACTTATTAAATCTCTAATTAATAATTAAATTAATTAAAATACCAATATGCTTGTTAAATATTTCTTTTAATACAATAAGCTCACATAATCACATGCTTTGACAATAAAAAATTCTTTACATTAATTTAATAAATGTAACGCATATAATTAAATTAATCTACCACAATTGCATCAAATAATTATTTAATCCAATAATTAAATCATCGAAAAATATTTATTTAATTCAATAAATATTAGAAATTAATTACAAAATCTCGTTCGTCACACTACTAGATTGGATTATTTTATCCAATCAACATAGTTCACCTCAGTATTATCATAGGATTTCGCACCAAAATAATTTAGTTTGGGATAAATTCTCAAAAAATACTTTGAATTTTTCATAAACATTTGTCTAGCTGCATCAAATAGCTTTAGACGTATACCTATAATTCGAATTTCAATCGAAGTATGTGTCTGTCCAAATTTAATTGGCACTTAACTTTTCTTTAAAATTCTAAAAAACATTTTATGACGTCATGATACCGCACTGTATTTACAGTCCATTTGAGAATTTTGTCATTGTGTGACTTTGTCATACTACATCATTTCATAGTGGGCTGATGCTCTTTAGATCACATCCAACACTAGGTAATTATACATTAATAACTCCATCATTTTTATCATTCTGCATCAGGTTCTATGATACATTGATGATATACAAATTACATTTTCACATCTCAAATTATTTTCGTCTACTCGAATCAATTAGCATAGACTTTTCTTTAAACCGTTAAAAAACCTTTGAAAATCATCTTTGATGCTATCATGCTACAACAGGTAACGATGTGTTAGTAGTACGAAGCCCACTTCTACACAGTTGTAACCTTGTGTTGTTGATAACAAAACTTCATTTTATTTCGAAAGGCACATCAGTGCGAATTTAGCTTGATGTCAAGAATTTGATATCTAGCACAACTAGAAGATTTGGAATACCTATGCTTCCACCATCAACTACACTTTCTCTACTGATCAATTGCTTAAGAATTCTATCTATTTCTATCATTCTCAATTCTCCATTCACAACTTTCCCATACCCAGTTCATCAAACTTACCACACATTATGAGTTTAGTAACATGCCACAATCATATGGGTTTAAGAACTTATCCTAGACAGACCATAGGCGTCCATTCGCTAAGGGGTTCAAAACATACCATATGATTATGAGTCATGAACTTACCATAAGTATGAGCTTTAAGAACTCGCAACTAACCTTATATTCTCTACCTATTCGTTATACACATGAGAAAAGAATCACCTTCTGAACATGCATATAGCAAATAGCGCGACATTAGGTTCCAATTACTATCAATGTAAGAAACTAAGTGGTTGTTAAACCAAACTCGGCTACTAATAAATATAGGAAGCTAAGCGGACAATTCCCCGCCCATACAAAGAATTGGTCAACCTAACCACTATATCGACCAGGAAGCTAAGTGATTCTAAAACCAAGTACAAATTCTCCTCCCATACAAGTAATCATACAACTCAACTGCTGACCTGAGTCCTCAATTGAAATCCTACATAATTCTAACTTTCTTTTTTTCTTAATACAAATTTTTTTTAATCCATATCTTAACATTTACCACTCTTTTTCTGAGTTTACATTGTACCATTTCATAGTACCTTCTCTTTATAGCGTCAAAGCTATATCATACCAATCACTTAACATATCATATGTTATTTAACAATTTAATCTGATCACATCGTGATCTTATTTCGTAATTATTTCTCCTTATACTCCCGATCGTTTTATATAACGATCTTCTTATTCTTCTCTTTAATCATATTATATTATGATTTTATTAACACTTCTCATCTTATAGACATAGTCTATTTATTTTCACATTTCATCTTTATTACAGGAGTCAGGTAACTCCGGATTCTTATCCTTATAGCTCTTCAAGATTCTTCTTTGAATCTTCTTTATCTTCTTCTTTACTTAATAATGAATTTCCTAAATTCATTTCTTATCACTTAAACTCGATCTGAGTTTATTCCTTATCATCTCCGCGGTTATAGCCTAAGGTACCCCTACCTAAAATTTATAACCTACGGCTTTGATACCAACTGGTACGTCCCCAAATTTGGGTCCCAAGAACCTCGGACTTGGTATGTTACGATACTTCATCATCATACATATTCTATCATCTAATACTGAACAAATAAACATATATTATTTATTTTACATAATTCTATAACATTTTCCCAGGTTTATTAACCTTAACTGAATACATACCTTCAAAATTACAAAGGTTTACAATAAGATAACTAAATAGTTATTCTTATAACAATTAATTATTGTATTTTGCTTTTGTCTCTGTCCTTCTTCAAGCCTTCGCCTTTATCTGAAATATATTATCATGATATAACAAGGGTGAGCAACTACTTTGTCCAGCAAGTTGAAATTCAATAAAGATTTATCATAATTGAAGAAATAATAAGCTTTTAAGTTTTTAACAATTTAATAATTGTGGAGGAACATGAATCAAGATGTTAATAATTGAATGACTGAATCAATAATGTTTGAAAGTCAACAATGACCATAAACAATTTAACTGAACCTTATGGTAATGAAGGTGATCAGCCCTTCATACCTGATAAACATATACAACATGCACTATGTGCGAATCCATAATCTATTTAGACGTGAATATTCATCAATAATCATTCACTAACATGCTTTGAAATATAACTCGAGTTTGAGTTAAGGAAACTTGCATGCATAGTCGATTACCGCTACGCAATTTAGTTTATTCTTTTTATTGAAAAGACCTATCAAATATAAGATTGATCTTTCAATTAATATATCTTACCTTATTCCATAATACTATCTAACACTTAATCACATCGTCAAATATTAGATAATCTTACCACCATATTCATTTACTCACTTATAATCTCATCATCTTATATTAACTTGTCTAACCTTCACTAACAAAGTTAAGTATTAGACATAACACCTTAGTCTTAGAATTATCAGCATACTTTGATAATCTTTTCATCACTTATAACTTATACTTATAAGTTTTCCCTTTATATGTTATCTTAGTAAGCTAGATAATCTTTTAGTAGACTAAAATATCATTATAGTAAACCGAATTACATTTTAGCATCCTGAAATTACTATTTTAGCAGACCACAAAATATTTCAGCAGACTGAAACCATCTCAGTAATCTAAAATCTAATTCATCACCCTGAATTCTCATTTTAGTCTATTACAAGCATAACATAGTTCATTGAATACCAAATTCAACAATTATATTGAAAAATAACATAAATCTCTTATTTTAATCTCTCGTCGAATATTATTAATTATGTAATAATATTTTACGCTAAGGATATTAACCTTTTAATGACATTCTAGTCAAATACTACTAATAATATCTTAATCCAATATTATTAGTCATATAAAAAATAATTTAAGTCATTAATCACATTAATAAACAATTTAGTTCAATTGTTTTTCTTTCCTTAATTAACTCATTAAACATTCTAAAATGCCATAAACATCACAACACTTCATATCTGACCCAAAACTTCTTAAAAAATCTGCATAAGTCATGCTCAAGGGTCTCAAGTCATAAATCATATTTTTTTTTCATATTTTTGGACATCATAAATTTAATTAAATCTATTTATCTATTTATCATCATTTAGATGAAAAATACCAAATTAGTCCCAAAAATATTTCTTTTCTGAGATTTGACAGAATATAGTTCCATATTGAACATATATTTTTTTCCGGAATTTTTAAAATTCATTTACTATTTTTCAAATGGCCAAAACTGCCGAATCTTGAGACATTAATCATAAACTGTGCTTTTGTCCAAAAATTCAGAAATTTACAGGGTAGGCTCCTATTATGTATATGTACTCCTAATACATATTTCACAATTTTTGGAGTTCCCCACAAGGAGTTATAACAGTTTTCTTTTAAAATAGTCTTTTCACGTAAAATTCATAACTCTCAATCTATACATCTAAAAATCGCCATTTTTGGACACAAAGTAGAAAACTCATCAAAGTACCATCTCAATAATTTTGAAAATTTTTTATGTTCGAAACAATTACGAAAATGCCCTCGTCAAAAACTGCCTCGGCCAAAAACTGCCCCCGTCAAAAACTACCCCAAAACAGTCCTATTTCCTTTTCCAAAAATCGGGTCTGTTTTGGCTTCCATAGCCACTACACCATGAAAACTCAACATTTTTGAGTGCTACCACTTGGGTTAACTAGTAAACACATATATGTAGCACCCCTCTTTGATGGATCGTAAAAAGGAGTTATAGATTTTAAACGGTGGATTTTCAAAGTAAATAGAAATTTTGGGTTTCTAAACTAGAAATTTTATTTGTTCTTTTCTTTTTTTTGATTCAAACCAAATCAACACCCATTATGGGTAGATCCATACTTGAATCCATGAAAAACACATAGATTATAGGGGTTTGAACTTCCAAATCAAAAACCTTATTTTCATCAAATCACAAAAATAACGGAAGAAAGTAAAGCTTTGGAAGAAATAATTTTATACCTTTATTTCTTCTTCTTCATCCATGGAGGATCTTCTTTTCTCTCTCCTCTTTCTTCCTCAAGGGCTACCGCCCTCTTCCCCTTCTCTCCATCTCGATTTTTTTCTCGTTTCTCATTCTCCCTCACGGCTTTCTCTCTCTTGTTAGCTAATAAGGAAAATAAGAATTAAGGGATGAGAGAGAAAGAAGAAATAAGATATGTAAAAAAATCTACATATCTCCTCCTTATCCTCCACTCATACAACCGGTCATGTGGCCTCTTATCTCCCACTTTTTTTTATGTCCAAAATGCCATCATTAATTGGTTTTAAAAAATTGGGCCACTCTGTTAGTCTTTTGTGTTTTCACTTAATCTTTTGGGCCATGCAATATATACATAGTCCAATCATTTTCATCTTAACCCACCCTAATTATTTAATTAGGGTATCCATTCTAAATATTTAGAATTTAAATCATCACTCTTATACATTAAATTCTATAACCCAACTAAACTTGTTTTAATTAAGTTATAAAATTAATAACTTTTAGATAATAAAAATATATCTCTTAACTTAATATAATTTTTAATATTATTATTCTCCCACAAGTGGGCTTAGCTTGGGCCGTTAATTAATTAAATTCTATTAGGTTTGTACTTTTATTATTTTGTTTACTAACAACATAAATTTGGCCATCCACCCAAAATTTAATTGGGTCATTATAATACTTGTCCCATACATAATATATTGGGCTAGATTAAATAATTTAATTGCCCTTAATCACTTTATCTACAAGTCTCATGCTTAATTAATTAATTTAGCTCGTTTAAATCATATAACTTCCTTAGTTCATTAAATTTAATTCTCTTGGACTCTATTTAAATTATTGGGCTATGATATCATTAAAGTCCAATACTTTTAATTCTATTTTATCCTAATCATTTAATTAAGGTTCCACTACACCGTTGTAAATAAATTCCTTACTTATACCTTATTAATTTCATAACCCAATTAGACTTGGTTATAAAATTAATTATTTTGAGATATATAAAATAAATCTCTTAATGTTAGTATATATATTTATATACTAATATTCTCACATATTATAACCTCTTAGGTTATTTAATTATCACACCTAATATATATTAGGTTATATAACTTAATTTTTAATTCACTTTTATATGCAAAATAAATGTATTCATATTATATAATGTATATTTATTTAATCATACACATAATTCACATAATCATAACATATTTCACTTCTCACACTAATTTTGACTTTTCTCCATAAAAAGTCAACTGTTAACTTTGACCAAAAGTCAACCTTTACACATTTTGTGTTTGCTGTTCATTCTGACTAAACTTGACGTTCCGGACGCAACCGAGCAGTTTGTGCTTCCAAATTCTATCTCTAAATCAAATTTAAGTTTTATCTTACTCCCTTCATATTGCTAATCGTATTAACTAACGACTTTATACTTATTTAAATTCTTATTTGCCGGTCAAGGCCTCGTTCAAGCTATGTTAATTACTAACATAGTTTTAACTTGATCCTGATATCATTAACTTAATTCATTATTCCTCTTGCTAAAATTTATATAGTTGTTTACTAAGTATATATATTTCTATACATATACTCATCTTCGTTTAACCTCATAGCATCTCTTCATGTGAAATCTTGTCTCCTTAATAAAATTTCTATATATACTTATATAACATTTTTTAGACTGTTCAGTTCACATCAAATTTTACAGGTATCATAATACCTTAATCTTGATATTCAATGAAATACATATCAATTCAATTCTAGATTTTTGAAATTTTGTAACCCATATTTTCTCTATTCTCATACGAATAACAAACCATATAGGTTCTTCTTAAAATTTTTAAATAAATCCTCAAATTCTCTTCTAGGTTTTATTCTTTAACCTTTATTCTAATCATTCAAGATTTTATAAATTTTCGAGTTGTCACACTCCTGGCGCCATACGGTATGGAGCTTTCAAAATTTGTGTCGTTCCTAGTGCTAAGTCTATTACGAATTCGATTTCTCTGTCTGGAGGAAGTCTAGGCAGATCGTCCGGAAACACGTCTTCAAATTCATTCACTACGGGTATATCTTTAATCTCTACTCTCTTTTTTAGAGTATCTACAATGTAAGCTAAATAACCTACACATCCTTTCCTTAAAAGTTTCTTGGCCTGCATCATCGTAACACAACACGATTGCTTAAGTGATGAGCTACCATGAAACACTACCTTAGACTTGCTCGGAGTCTGAAGGTTCACACACTTGTTTTGACAGTAAAATATTGTTGCATGGTTATATAACCAATCCATTCCCAGTAAAATGTCAACTTCTCCCAGTCTAATAGGAATCAAGTCTACGCTCAGTTCATGTTCTCTAATGTTTGCGCGATAATTTCGATAAACGTATTCTACAGGGATTATTTCCTTATTCGCAACTTCTACATTCAAGAAATCTTCTAAACTTTCTCGGGGTGTACTAAATTTACTAGAAAATTCTTTAGATACAAAAGAACATGTGGCACCTGAATCAAATCATACAAAAGTATTTATATTATTGATTGGGATTATACCTGACACAACGTCCTTCGCAGCCACTGCGTCCTGGACGGTCATGTTAAAGGTTCGGGCGGTCGATCGGTTAGGTTGTGCAGGTCCACCAATCATTAACTTGCTTCCTCCTCCCTGGCCTCCGCCAGCTCCACCACTTCCTTTCTTTAGGCAATCCTTTATCTGGTGCTCTGTCGATCCATAAGCAAAACATCCTCTGATCTTCTTTGGCTTTGGGAAATTTGGCGAGATGTGCCCCTCTTGGCCACAATTATAGCAAGTGTTTTTTCCCTTCTAGCATTCCCCTTGATGGCTTCTTCCACATTTATTGCAAGCTTCGGTCCTCTTCTTGAAGTTTTCATGGGGATTTCCACCTTGGTTATTGTTTTTGTTGTTGTTGTTGTTGTTGTTGTTGTTGTTGTTGTTGTTGTTGTTGTTGTTGTTGTTGTTGTTGTTGTTTTCCCATTTCCTCTTCCCAGAATTACTCCCTCCGCTGATGCTTCCTCCACGATGCTCATTACTAGTGTTCTTGTTCTTCTTCTCCTTATGATATAGATTTAAGGCCTCACTTCCACCTTTCGCAATGATTGCCTTCTCTAACAAGGTCGTAAAGGAATCAATCTGGTAGACTGATACCTTATTATACAACCACAAATTCAATCCTTGCTCGAAGCATCTCGCCTTCCTTTCCTCATCCCCAACTTGGTGCTCCGCAAATTGCGCTAGTTCATTAAACTTAGCAGCGTATTGCGCCACCGTCATATCTCCTTGTTTTAAGTCTAGGAACTTCACTTCCATCCTACTCTTCATCTCTTTGAAAAATAATTCTCAAAAAACAACGTCGTAAACCTCTCCCATGTTATTGTTCCTTCCCCCACTCTCTGCTGATTAGTTTCCCACCAATAGTTTGTTTCGCTCCTCATCATGTATGTTGCAAATATTATCTTCTGGTCTTCACCCATGCGAGCTATAGTGAAGGCCTTCTCGATCTCCTTGATCCAGGTTTGTGCAACTATTGGGTCAGTAGTTCCCATGAACTCTGGGGGTCCTACACTCTTAAAATCTTTGAAGGTTATTACCTGGACATCTTGGGGAACGAGTGGTACAGTTTTGTTTCTTCCCCTTAGAGCTTTTCCCAATAAATCTACCAGTCGCTGTATCAGATCTATTGGTCCTCTCTCATCATTAACAGACTCTTCTTGGATAGTTATTCTACGTCTGAGCGGCATTTTTTGCATCACAAAATTTTTCATCTTATTATCTAACTATCATATTTAGACATTTCTCAAATGAAAAGAACTAAAAGTTTATAACACGTTTCTGAAATAAGGTCATTTATATTCATATGCCAAATGGTTACAATACATCTTCTTTTCTAGTATACTACTATAAATGAAAACACATATCCCATAATATCACAAAAGACGGGGATAATACTAGCTTATTACCCCTCTAACATTTTTCAAACGTTTGGGGTTACCATCATCTCACATCTTGCACAAAGACTAAGATTACAACAACATAAAAACAACACATAAATAAAACTACTACACTACTGAGCTTTCCCCTCTAGACTCAATCTAACATCCCATGCTCCATGACACTCTGATACTCCTTCTATGTAATGTGTGCTACCATATCCTGACTTATGGTATGTTAGGTCTGTCCTTGCTTAGTTGGGTAGTGATTTACTCCATCGATCAACCTCTCCATGGCTGTGCGTAGAGAATAGTCCACCTTGTTCATCTTCCTCCTCTTGCACCGCACCTCATCCTCTAGATCATCCACCCTGTCATTGGAATCCTCCCACTTCTCCTCGAAGTGAATCCTATCCATCACTTCCATCTCTAACTGAGTTCGGAGAGCCTCCTTCTCCATCTTCTCACTCAAAACATTCTGCTCTATTTCTTCTAACTTTCCTGCCAACTCAACATTCCTCGCCACCGATCGGTGAAACAAGGCCCCCATCTAGATCCCTGCCTCCTTACAGTGAGCAATTTCCACCTCCATCTCCTGCATCACTAGTTTCCTCTCAAGAGTCTCAGTCTCTAACTCCTCGACTCTATATCCTAATTCCAAAATCTATTCTTCATACTCTCCCAACATCCGATCCTCGAAAGTAGACTCGTGGGAGTCCTCCATGGGCTCGGGTTCCTCCTCCATAAGATCCTCCTCCGGATCAGACTCCTCAGGTAGAGGCTCCATCTCTTCCTCCTCGTCATCATCATCAATAGGGGCAACTACCGATATAGGCTTCGCTATCAAGGGTGCCTTATAGACTACATGGATATCATGCGGCTCCTCCTCTACTACTCGGTTAGGTCCTCCCATGTCAGTCATCCTACAATCACCAACATAAGAAAAGACAAACAACAACTCCATCAGAATGTTAATCTCAGTTTTAAAGATTTTCGAACCATTTAATTGGTTTGGACATTTTATAAACTTCCATATAGTCTAGCCGAATAAAACGGCATAGACACTTTCACAATATTCAAAACTATACTAAGTTTGACATGAATAATAGTTTTCACAATAGTTTTAGACATACTAGCTCAATTGAACGAATACATAGGATAACTTGCATTCAATGAGATAAGCTTACGATATTCGTTGAATAAAGTAACACAAGAGTTAGAATACTTGCTCATTGTAAGGTAGGGTTCGGATACTTGCCTTAAGCGTAGTTTATCCACATTAAGAAATCAACACTTTCGAATCCTATTTATAGCGTATTATAAGTTCAAGATGTGCATTAGCTAACACATATAGGCAAGTTCAACGTACACATAAACGTCTAACATAGTTATCATTTCATACACATGACTTATCCTATATCTTAATAGCACAATTCAGTCTGTAAGTCATCACAAATACAACAACGTCTTGATTTCTTTATTACTTGAAAATATTCTTTGGACTTAACATTTGGAAATTATGATCAACCTTTGTCTCTATCACATAGCATGCTTCTTAACACATTACCTAGAATATTTGTCATATATTACAAGTTAAAGTAATCATATAGGCATGCTTTAAACATTAGTTCAAAAACAAAAACTATTTATGATTGATGCACGGCGCAGCTGCGCCCTGTCTAGGATTAGTGACGGCGCAACTACGTTGTCCCGTGGCCAGACCAGAGCTGAGCTACTACCTTTCTGTTTCTGCCCAATCCCTACACATCTATGTATTAATACTCTATCATATCTATATGTTAGAGGGGCTCACATAATCACATAACCGTTCTTGAGTTCATTTGTATAAGTTTGAACTTACATCTTAAATGGCATTCAAGCAAAACATTATCAAGCGGTTACCATGATTCATTACTTGGCTACATACCCACATAGAGATTTCAAATTTTGTTAATGCATATACTTGTAGCATTCATATTGCTTGTTCATAGCTATTTTTGTTTAAAGCTTGGAATCATGCTTTAAACTAATGTTTATTTTGAAATCATCATGTTCCATACATATAGATCATACCTAGAGATAATATAGACATAACATGGCATCTTATGTCATTAGTATCTAGATATACATGTGACACAACTGGATTTTGAAAATATGTTCAAGTTTTGCTTTTGAAACCATTTTATGCTTGAACTATGGAATCTAACACACATAAGACAATTTCAAAACTCTAAACATACGTAGTCAAGTTATGTTAACATGCTCGCAAGGTCAGAATATAAACTATGTAGAAATCATGCATGTTAGCTCACTAGGCTAAGCTTTTTCTTGAAAACATCTCTAACACAAGGCTTAACAAGTTTGGTCATGATCAAAGGAACTATGTACACTATAGCATGCTTATCTATGTGTAACAATTAGTCATGTGTATAGGTTATTAAGCCCCTAATTTGCAGAACATGAATTTCGTTAAATTTTATTTTCAAGACTTAAAGCTCTTGTTAAAGATCTCCTACCAATTTATGCTGAACACTTCATACTATAGACGAAAACCTTATACTTCATGTTATACCTCTTTTTAGGTAAATAATTAAGTCATGACGTCAAGTCCTGAACATGTTGCATGGACAAAGCCAGCAACTAGTTCTGAGGTACGGCGCAGCTGCGCTGCACCCCAGTACAACCAGGGCGCAGTTGCGCCAGGTCGAGTTCAGAAGTAGTATGCATGCTCTGTTTTGCAGCCAAAATTCTAACTTGGTTTCCATCGATTCAAGCATGCTTTAAAGCTTTACTAAAGTGTTTATACATGCTAGTAGACTTCCTAAACACGTTATAACATGATTACTCATATCAATTAACAAATGAATTCAAGAAATTTCAAGAATCAAACAAAACCCATCTAAAGAACATAAATAGAAATTATACCTTCTTAAGCTTGGATTAGACTTCCTACTCACTGAATATGCTTCTACAATGCTCAACAACTTACACTCTCCAATTTAGACTATCAAGTAACTTCTAGTAATCACAAATATTTGCATTTGGGCTTGTATTTATAGAGAGAACTTGGACTGAATTTAGGGTTTGCATAAAAGGTAGTATCCATGATGTTTGGAAAGGAAACAATGGTCACACAAGGGTTAGCCAACCACCCACAAGCTCAACCATCATCACCTACTCTAGCCTTTTGGAGAAATACGTGATTTAGCTTTGAGTTACTATTCATGTACTTGTGCCACTCATTTTAGGACACAATAGAAACTCTTAGCAACAAGCTTAGCATCACTCTCACTTAGTTACTTTGTTATCCAAAAATGGTTTTAAATGTCCAAGTGTCACCATATTATGAGAAATTAGGGTTATTTATATACTCACATCATATAGTCCATGTACATTAAATACACATAATCAAATAATGTAGTCATGTATTATTGTCCGGGTAGTTCCATAATTATCTCTACCACTCATATAACCATATTATAACCTTATTATACTAATAACCTATTTATTTATGTCAAATAGATAATTTATTCCTTTCCTTGGTTAATTACCACTAATATAATATAACCAATTTCTTATTGATGAAATTATGGATTTTCATAACCATTGATTATCGATAAAATTCTTACTATATTTATAGATATATTGCAAATAATAATAATCATATATTATTAATTAATTACCAAGAAATCAATATTCTACCACAATTAATTAATATTAATTAATGGTTTACTTAACAAATCTTTTGTCAAACATAACGTACTTTATTTCATGGTTTATCAATGTCACACATATCACATAATTGTTCCATTTAATTTCTAAAGTGAAACAAATTAATTTTCTCCAACTGACCACTGGCGCAGCTGCGCCAATTTGTATTGTTGGAACGGTGCAACTGCGTCGTGTCCTGACAGTGCCAAGACTGGTTTAACTTCAGCCCGTGTCAATTTTCATCGCTAAATTCATTTTATACGACATGAATTGATGTCCACAAAAGTGTCGCTACAAGTCTAAGAGTGTGTTGATTACTCATATGAAATCCCATGATCAACACGATTAATCTTCTTAATTCTATTTTTAATTTGCTTAATGGATTTCCTCGTTTCACAATATGCCACACACAAGGCATTACACAATTCTCATTGTCAATTCATGTGACGCCCCCCAAAATAGGTATACATCACCTATTTTGAGTCGTCAAATACATGGTATAGAAACAAATATAACTTCAGTAATACATTTGTCGTGCAAAATACGACAACACATATACTGTGAGTTTGAATACAAATATTGTCTAATAGAGAGTATAAAAACTCAAAAGGAGTCCTCATTAAAATTATTGATACATTATTTTACAAAATAGTGAGGACTGTTAAAATAACTATCTTGAATCATCACTCCATACCCTAGCTAGTTCCTGCTAAATTCTCTTATCCTGAGAAGAACAATGGAACAAAAAAGAAAATGGTGAGCTCAACTTGCCCAATAAAGAATATTATGACTAAGATAATATACAACAAATTATCATTAGTCTTCAACAGGGAATAATCTTATAAAATATAATAGACAACAAGTTTTAGATCAACAACTGCAGCGGAAACAACAATCCATTAGAAGAGTCAAGTAGAGAAAATTTTTTACTATCTTCTAAGATTTAAAAGTCCATCATCAATATTTTATCCTCGTAACATCAATCAATATATATCTTGAATTAAATATTCATCTTTGCACTACAGGCCAAAGATATTCATTTGTATCATCAGTTGGTCATGTTCATCTCAACACCTGTTCATCTTTACACTACGGGCCAAAGATATTCATTAGGTAATCAGTCATCTTTACACTACAGGCCAAAGATATTCAGTTATATCATCATTTAGGACTAAGGATGATGAAAAATATCTTAAAGAAAATGAATCTAGTGAGATAAAAGAACAAATATTAGGGATTCGTATTACAGTTTTATCTAAGTTCAATAATACTCCATAATAACCAATTTTGAAGCAGAACTCAAAAATAAAGATCAAAACATGGATACAATCAAAGATAGTAACCATAATAAACATTTTGGATAAAAAGGAAAATTTTTATTTTGTCGTGAATAGTGTCGTATTCGTGAATAGTGTCGTATACGTGAATAGTGTCGTATACGTGAGTAGTAACCCCGACACAAAAAGTTCCAAATTTGATAAAAAGTTCAGACCAATACTTCGGCATAATGATATTGAAAGAAATAATATCATTTACGAAGAAAATAACATCCCTTACCTCAAAGAAACCGTACTTCTAATCGAAATATCGGTATAAGGCTGAAGGAAACTTGCACTGATGAATAGAAACTCACAAAGTATCTAAATACTCACAAAATACGCTCGATAATATAGAGAGAGAAAGAGAGAAAACTTGTTTTTGGTATGATTTTTAATTCTAACTTAGCCCTCTATTTATAGGTAAATGTTAGCACGCCGAAG
Organism: Panax notoginseng; assembly: GCA_016801055.1. Classification (NCBI taxonomy): domain Eukaryota; kingdom Viridiplantae; phylum Streptophyta; class Magnoliopsida; order Apiales; family Araliaceae; genus Panax; species Panax notoginseng. The sequence continues at coordinate 78,427,010 of CM029018.1, forward strand.
CAGACTTGACCTGCAACTGATGGCTTTACCTGCTACTATTCCCACCCGCTACATTTGAATAAAAATTCGAGCACATTTCTCACCAACCAAAAGTGGGGCCTACCAATTCTAGAATATTCCACCAAAATGATAAATTCCAAAACTTCAACAATTTCTGAACCAGTCATCTCTTAAAATTTATAACAAATCATACGTTCATTTTTAACGGTTCAAAATTTGTGGACATATACTCAACTTATATATGTATAACATATCCAAAAATCAAAACGATCCAACGGTCGGATTAAATATTATAACTCACGCAATATATCTCAAAAACACTGGTTTAATTTTTAATACCTCCATTTCGACAAAAATACTGATAAAACACCTCAACAATAATTCCTTCATTTTTAACCACAATAAATATATCCAACATTTATATCCACATAAAATAAATATTTCCTTATCATATGAATCAATAATTAATTATTCATAAATAATAATACATAATCACATTTATTACAACCACCCCGTTCCTAGGAAAGAAGGTGCTTTCCGATAAGGATTTCTCCTTACTGACGCGTAATTAGGTGACCTAACCTCTCCTTGACAGAACTTTCTAGACATTGCCAATAATGCTATCTAATAATATTATTCAAATAATATGAATTATTGATCTGATAATGAAAAATACAGCGCAGTAACAATTATTAAAACAACAATAATATAAAATATCAACGGAGCAATTATTGAATCAATAAAATAAAATATTGAATAGTAACTACTGTAATAATTATTGAGTAGTGCCTTCTTACGTAAGGATCAATAATTCAACAATATTGTGCAATACCGTGTGCTACTGTGTAACCACGCGTATTACTGTATTTTTACCACCGGGTATTCCAATAGTATTAACGGTAACGACTACGCCGTTATTTGTAAAAACTCAAATGTGTCGTTTTCTTCATCCGACTGTTATCCGTTTTGGGGCCCACAAATGGCTGCGCCGTCATACGAATATTCCCCGACAAAAAGAATATTCCACGACCAAACGAATATTCCCCGACAACAATGAATATTTTATAACTACTTGCTTATTTTGCAAAATTTGCACATTTCACCCATAACCAAAGCATTATATCAAATTAACACCTTATTATTCACAATAATAATTAGAGGAAATTCGATTTTATTTATAATAAGTTGGGGTCTTACAACATCCCCTCCTTATAAAATTTCGTTCTCGAAATTGACGTACGTACCTGATGTTTCAAAAAGGTGAGGATACCTCACTTTCATTTCTAATTCCAACTCCCAGGTCATTTCTTCAATAGCATGGTTTCTCCACAAAACCTTAACTTGTGGTATAACTTTCGTGCGTAGGACATGCTCTTTCCTATCCAAGATCTTAACAGGTACCTTCTCATATGTTAAATCTTAGGCTATCTCGGTTCTAACTCAATAATGTGGTTCGGGTCTTTCACATATTTATGAAGCATGGATATGTGAAAAATATTATGAACACGAAACATACTTGGAGGTAATGCGAGTCTATATGCCACATTTCCTATTCGGTCAATAATCTCAAATGGACCAATAAATCGTGGATTAATCTTTCCTCTCTTCCCAAATCTTGTAACTCCCATCCATGGTACAACACGTAACAATACATGATCCCCAATATTAAATTCCACGTCCTTTCGATGAAGATCTGCATAACTCTTTTGTCGATTCTGTGCCGTTTGTATACGTTGTCGAATCGTTTGGATCTTCTCTGTAGTTATGCGTACCAAATCTGGTCCCAACAACGTTGCTTCACCCACCTCATCCCAGCATACTGGAGAACGACATCTTCTTCCATACAACACCTCGAATGGAGCCATGCCTATACTTGCCTGATAACTATTGTTGTAGGAGAATTCCACCAATGGTAGGTACTTATCCCAACTCCCTTTGAAATCTAGGACACATAGTCTTAATAGATCTTCAAGAGTTTAAATAGTCCTCTCTGATTGCCCGTCCGTTTGAGGATGGTATGCCGAACTGAATCATAAATCCGTGCCTATAGCTTTCTGCAAGCTAACCCAAAATCGTGAAGTGAATCTTGGGTCACAATCCAAAACTATGGATACTGACATGCCATGCAATCTCACAATCTCGTTCACGTACATACTAGCAAGACGTTCAAGGAAATAAGTCTCCTGTATAGGCATGAAATGAGTAGACTTAGTTAATCTATCAACAATAACCCAAATCGCATCTATGCCTTGAGAAACCTTGGGAAGACCCGTAACGAAATCCATAGTAATGTGTTCTCACTTCCATTTAGGAATCTCAAGTTGTTGCAATGGACCCTTTGGTACTTAATGCTCCGTATTTACACGTTGACAAGTTAAATGCCTCGAGATAAATTCTGCGATCTCTCTTTTCATATTGCTCCACCAAAATGTATGTCGAAGATCATGATACATTTTGGTACTCCCAAGATGGATTGCAAATGGTGTGTTGTGTGCCTCCGTCATGATTATATCCTTCAATTCAGAATCAGTAGGAACACAAAGTCTAGAGTTGACTCAAAGTATTCCTTCTTCATCAATTCTTGCTTCTGGAATAGCACCTTCTTGCACTTTCTTCTTCATACGCATCAGCTCCATGTCCGTAGCTTGAGCAGCTTTAACTTTATCGATTAAAGTCGATTTTACTCGTATGTTTGATATCATCACGTGGGTACTTGGAGCCTTCATCTCTATCTCCATCCTTTGCAAGTCATACAAAATGGACCTTTGTGTTAACAACATTGCACTCGTACTCGCATATGATCTTCTACTCAATGCGTCAACTACTACGTTTGCTTTTCCAGGATGATATTGGATGGTATGATCGTAATCTTTCAACAGCTCGAGCCAACGTCGTTGCCACATATTGAGTTCCTTTTGGGTGAAGAAATATTTGAGGCTTTTATGATCTGTATAGATCTCCACTTTCTCCCCATATAGGTAGTGTCTCCAGATCTTCAATGCGAAAATGACTGCTGCCAACTCCAAATCACGAGTAAGATAATTCCTCTCATATTCTTTGAGTTGTCGCGAGGTATAGGCTATGACTTTCCCATGTTGCATGAGAACACATCCTAACCCGTTGCCTGAAGCATCGCTGTAGATAACAAATCCATCCAAACCAGATAGTATTGCCAGAATAGGTGCCAAAATGAGTCTCCTCTTGAGTTCTTGAAAACTCTTCTCACAATCCTCGCTCCAACCGAATTTTATATTTTTATGAGTCAGCTGAGTTAACGGAGTAGCGATTCGAGAAAATCCTTTCACGAATCTCCTATAGTAACCAGCTAAGCCCAAAAAGCTACGTACTTCGGTCACCGACTTTGATTGCTCCCAACTTTGTATGGCTTCAATCTTCGCCGGGTTGACAGATACTCCATGTTTTGACACCACGTGCCCAAGGAATGCTACTTCCTCAAGCCAGAACTCGTATTTCTTTGGCTTGGCATACAACTTGTTATCATGTAGCCTTTGTAGTACCAGCTTCAAATGGTGCTCATGATCTTCACGACTTTTGGAATAGATGAGGATGTCATCAATAAAGACAACAACGAACTGATGCAAATATTCTTTGAACACACGGTTCATCATATCCATGAAAGTAGCATGAGAATTAGTCAATCCAAAATACATGACTAAGAATTCATAATGCCTGTACCGAGTTCTGAAGGCAGTCTTTGGAATATCCTCAGTTTTAATCTTCAGCTGATGATATCCAGAACGAAGATCGATCTTTGAAAAGAATTGTGCTCCTTGCAACTGGTCAAACAAGTCATCTATGCGAGGTAGCGGATACCTATTCTTGATAGTGACGTGATTCAATTCTTAGTAGTCGATACAAAGTCGTATACTACTTCTTCTTTACGAATAAAACAGGAACACCCCAAGGAGATGTACTAGGACGAATAAAATCGATGTCCAACAACACCTGAAGTTGGACCTTTAACTCCTGAAGTTCAATAAGAGCCATTCGATATGGGATTTTAGAAATGCGCTTTGTACCATGTTCAAGGTCAATAAAGAATTCAACTTCACGTTCTGGGGGTAGACCGGAAAGTTCGTCAGGTAATACGTCAGGAAATTCACTAACAACCGAAATATTATTTAAATTTGACGTATTTTGGTTCAAGTCCGTGACATGGGCTAAGAAAGCTTGACATCCATTTTTCAATAAACGAATAGCTTTATGGTTTGATATGACAGTGATTGACTTTAATGGTTTGGTTGTTTGAATTCGCATAATAGGTTGGTTAGGAATATGAAAACTAACAACCTTATGAAAACAATCAATTTTAGCATGATGAGTGGTTAACCAATCAATCCCTAAAATCACATCAAATTCAAGAATTTTCAGCGAAATGAGATCGGCAGGTAATGTGATGGTACCAACTTGAATCAAACAAGATTTATAAACAGTAGATGTAATGAAAGTTTCTCCTAAAGGAGTCTCAACAAATAAGTAGGAGAGATAAAAGAATTGGTAGAACCGGTATCTAATAAGGTATAAGCTTCGCAAGAGTTTATGATTAGCTTACCCGTGATCACCTCGTTTGGGTTCTTCGCGTTATATGTAGTCACGACAAACGCCCTTCCAGGAATCACCGACTTTGACTTATCTGGGACAGCCTTTGGAGTCACCATCTCCGTTGAACTTGGTTTCGCAACTAGACAATCTCTAGCTATATGACCTTCATTTCCACAGTTATAACACACCTTGGATTATTGTGGGCAGTTTGGGCTGATGTGTCACTCTTTCCCGCATTTGTAATAAACGACCGATGCTCGTTCTCCTCCCCTAGAAACAGTTGATGTTTGTGCTGACGTCTTCACGTTATCATTGTTGTACCTTCTCTTCTTGAAATCTCCTCCCGACTCGCTCATTTTATTATCACGACCACGATTACCGCCAGAGTGGTTACCGCTTTTGTCCGAATGTTTTCTTCCCTGTTGGTTTTCATTGCTCCGATGACCGCTGCCACCGGTATGACCCTGGTTGTGGTTCCTCGGTTGCACATACTCATTATCCTGCTCTAATAGTTGAGCCATGTTTACAACATTTGAATATAAAGAAAATTTTTGAGAGATAAGATATTACCGAAACTCGGGTTTTAGACCTCTCAAAAACATATTCATCATTCGTTCCTCATTCTTGACCAAATGAGGTGCAAACCTGGATAACTCGGCAAACTTCGCCTCGTATTGGGACACCGTCATGTTGTTTTGTTCCAGTCTGATAAACTCCACCTCCTTCATATGACGAATACTTTCAGGAAAGTACTTGTCATTAAATAGTTCCTGAAACATTTCCCAGGATATGTTGAGTGCGGCAGGCTGGGTACGCTTCACAGACTCCCACCAGTAGTCTACCTCACCGCGGAACATAAAGGTGGCGAATGGAACCTTCTATTCCTCTATGCATCCCAAGACATCGAATATCTTGGTAATTTACTTGACCCACGTTTCAGCCTTGATCGGATCCGGCTTTCCAATAAATTCTGGTGGTCCCAACTCTTTGAACTGCTTCGCTGTGACAAGCCGCGCATTGATATCATTTCCACCCGTATTTTGTACACGAGTCTCCCTTGTCTGATTTTGCAAGAACTGCAAAAAGCTTCTAAACATCCCATCATTCATCATTTGTTCGGTAGTGTTGTTTACAGGAGGAATATTGCCTTCCTGTTGCACGTTCCCCTGGGTGGTGATTAAAGGTGTCTCTACGGTCTCATTCACTCCATTATTAACGTTCTCAGCTACCATTCTTAAATACTGCCATAAAACAAGGGTTAATTATCATGTCATATATTATCCCTATACTCTGACCGAACAAATAAATACCAAATAAACTTAGTCAGGTCATACTAGCGAATGAATTCCCCGTCTCTCCCCTCCTTGTTCTTGTCTCACATCTCAGCCAGGGATCATATCCCTAAGCTTTGATACCAACTGTGACGCCCCCAAAATAAGTATACATCACCTATTCTGAGTCGCCAAATATATGGTATAGAAACAAATACAACTTCAGTAATATAATTGTCGTACAAAATACGACAACACATATACTGTGAGTTTGAATATAAATATTGTCTAATAGAGAGTATAAAAACTCAAAAGGAGTCCTCATTACAATTATTGATATAATATTTTACAAAATAGTGTGGACTATTAAAACAACTATCTTGAATCATCACTCCATACCCCGGCTAGTTCCTGCTAAATTCTCTCCTCCTGAGAAGAACAATGGAACAAAAAAAAAGGGTGAGCTCAACTAGTCCAGTAAAGAATATTATGACTAAGATAATATAGAACAAATTATCATTAGTATTCAACAGGGAATAATCTGATAAAATATAATAGACAACAAGTTTTAGATCAACGACTGCAGCAGAAATAATAATCCATTAGAAGAGTCAAGTAGAGAAAGAATTCTACTATCTTCTAAGATCTAAAAGTCCATCATCAATAATTTATCCCTGTAACATCAATTAATATATATCTTGAATCAAATATTCATCTTTGCACTACAGGCCATAGATATTCATTTATATCACCAGTTGATCATGTTCATCTCAACACCTGTTCATCTTTACAGTACGGGCCACAGATATTCATTAGGTAATCATTCATCTTTGCACTACAGGCCAAAGATATTCAGTTATATCATCATTTAGGACTGAGGATGATGAAAAATATCTTAAAGAAAATGAATCCAGTGAGATAAAATAACAAATATTAGGGATTCATATTACAGTTTTATCCAAGTTCAATAATACTCCATAATAACCAATTTTGAAGCATAACTCAAAAATAAAGATCAAAACATGGATACAATCAAAGATAGTAACTATAATAGATATTTTGGATAAAAAGGAAAATTTTCATTTTTTGGTGAATAGTGTCGTATTCGTGAATAGTGTCGTATACGTGAATAGTGTCGTATATGTGAATAGTAACCTCGACACAAAAATTTCCAAATTTGATAAAAAGTTCATACCAATACTTCGGCATAATGATATTGAAAGAAATAATATCATTTACGAAGAAAATAACATCCCTTACCTCAAAGAAACCGTACTTCTGATCGAAATATCGGTATAAGGCTGAAGGAAACTTGCACTGATAAATAGAAACTCATAAAGTATCTAAATACTCACAAAATACGCTCGATAATATAGAGAGAGAAAGAGAGAAAACTTATTTCTGGTGTGGTTTTTAATTCTAACTTAGCCCTCTATTTATAGGTAAATGTTAGCACGCCGAAGTAGACTTGACCTGCAACCTGATGGCTTTACCTGCTACTATTCCCACCCGCTACATTTGAATAAAAATTCGAGCACATTTCTCACCAACCAAAAGTAGGGCCTACCAATTCTAGAATATTCCACCAAAATGATAAATTCCAAAACTTCAATAATTTCTGAACCAGTCATCTCTTAAAATTTATAACAAATCATACGTTCATTTTTAACGGTTCAAAATTTGTGGACATATACTCAACTTATATATTTATAACATATCTAAAAATCATAACGATCCAACGGTCGGATTAAAAATTATAACTCACGCAATATATCTCAAAAACACTAGTTTAATTTTTAATACCTCCATTCCGACAAAAATATTGATAAAACACCTCAACATTAATTCCTTCATTTTTAACCACAATAAATATATCTAACATTTATATTCACATAAAATAAATATTTCCTTATCATATGAATCAATAATTAATTATTCACAAATAATATTATAGAATCACATTTATGACAACCAGGCCGTTCCCAAGAAAGAGGGGGCTTTCCGATAAGGATTTCTCCTTACTGGCGCGCAATTAGGTGACCAAACCTCTCCTTGACAAAACTTTCTAGACATTGCAAATAATGCTATCTAATAATATTATTCAAATAATATGAATTATTGATCAGATAATGGGAAATACAGTGCAGTAACAATTATTGAAACAACAATAATATAAAATATCAACGCAACAATTATTGAATCAATAAAATAAAATATTGAACAGTAATTACTGTAATAATTATTGAGTAGTGCCTTCTTACGTAAGGATCAATAATTCAACAATACTGTGCAATACCGTGTGCTACTATTCAACCACGCGTATTACTGTGTTTTAACCACGGGGTATTCCAACAGTATTAACAGTAACGACTACGCCGTTATTTGTAAAAACTCAAATTTGTCATTTTCTTCATTCGACCGTTATCCGTTATGGGGCCCACAAATGACTACGCCGTCGTACGAATATTTCCCGACAGAGAGAATATTCCACGACCAAACGAATATTCCCCGACAACAATAAATATTTTATAACCACTTGCTTATTTTCCAAAATTTACACATTTCACCCATAACCAAAGCATTATATCAAATTAACACCTTATTATTCACAATAATAATTAGAGAAAATTCGATTTTATTTATAATAAGTTGGGGTCTTATAATTCACACATATTAATATGTATTGATCTAATACGAATCAATTGATTTAACCGACTCACCAAATAATAATACTTATATTCTCAAAAATATTATTTTCATTAATATATTCATTTAATAATACGTGGAAATTCTCGGGTATGACATCCTCCCCCCTTTATAAAAATTCAGTCCCGAAATTGCTACAAGGTTACACAAATAGATAGGGATAATCCCTCATCATCCTATCTTCTAAATCACATGTAGCCTCCTCGACATCGTGGTTACGCCAAAGTACTTTTATAGAGGAAATACCTTTATTTCTCATGGTTTGCTCTTTTCTATCAAGAATTTGGACAGGAATTTCTTCGTACGCTAAATTCTTCTCCACTTAAATGGGTTAATAAGAAATCAGGTGCTTGTAGTCAGGCTTGTATGGATGTAACATGGATATGTGAAACACGTTATGGATGTGCTCCAACTCAGGTGGTAGTGCAACTTTGTATGCTACTTCGTCCACTCGCTTGAGCATCTTGAACGGTCATATGAATCTCAGACTAAGTTTTCCTTTCTTGCTGAAACGGATCTTTTCCTTCCATGGAGATACCTTTAGGAATACAAAATTGCTTACTTCAAAATCTCGGTCTTGCCGATGCAAATCTGCATACTTTTTTTGGCGATCTTGAGCTGCAACTAGTCTAACCCTTATTACTGTCACCACATCTGTGGTTTATTATACTAACTCTGGTATGAGTATTCTTCATTCCCCGACTTTGTCCCAACATAATTGCGTTCTGCACTTCCTTCCGTAAAGAGCTTCATACGGTGGCATGCCGATACTCACATGGTAACTATTATTATACACAAACTCGACTTAGGGTAGGTGGTCGTCCCAATTTCACTTGAAGTCCATCACGCAAGATCTAAGCATGTCCTCTAGCGTTTGTATTGTTTGCTCACTTTGTCCGTCTGTCTGAGGATGCTAAGCAGTACTTAACCTTAACTGTGTTTCCATCCTCTCTTGCAAACTTTTCCAAAATTTTAATGTGAAATACGGGTCTCGGTTAGAAACAATCGATACTGGCACTCCATGTCATGAAACAATCTCCTTTACGTACAAGCTCGCTAACTGATTCAACTGTAGCGGATCTTGATCGATAAAAAATCTGCGGTCTTTGTAAGTCAATCCATGATAACCCAAATGGCATCCAACCCTTTTTGCATGACCAGAAATCCTAACACAAAATCCATCGTAATATGCTCCCATTTCCACTCCGATATTTCAAACGGTTGTAGCAACCCACTCGGCTGCTAATGCTTCACTTTTATGCGTTGACAAGTCAAACATCTACTAACACAATCTGCGACTTCCCGTTTCAAATTGGGCCACCAAAAATGTTACCTCAAGTCTCGGTACATTTTAGTGCCTCCCGAATGAACGGAATATGTCGTATTGTGTGCCTCGTGCAAAATCTCCTCTCTCTACTAGGTTACCGCCGGTACCCACACTCTCCCTTCAAATCTTAAGATACCGTCTTTATCTATTCAAAATTTTTCTTCCTCATTTTTCGTGATCCTTCTCCTGATTTACTCACTTTCTCCATCTTTCCCCTGTGCTTTCTTTACTTTATCCAACAATGTCGGACAAGTTTCTATTACAAATAATTTCTCTTCAGACCTATCCTTCACCTCTATTTCCAACTTCTCCAAATATCTTATTAACTCCTCTTGAGTTGTCAGTTAAAATAATTTCTCCCTTCCTTTCTTGAACATAGCGTCGGTAACTACGTTTGCCTTTCCCAGGTGATAAAGAATCTCACAGTCATAATCCTTGATTAATTCTAACCACATTCTCTGATGCATATTCAACTCCTTCTGTGTGAAGATATATTTCAGACTTTTATGGTCCGTGTATAACTCATATTTCTCTCCGTACAAATAATGTCTCCAGATATTTAACGCAAAAACTACTGCAGCTAACTCTAAGTCATGAGTAGGGTATCATTTTTCGTAATCCTTCAATTGTCGTGATGTATACACAATAATTTTGCCATGCTGCATCAGCACACAGCCTAGTCTTCTATGTGATGCATCACTATACACTACAAATCCTCCCATATCATCTAGTAAGGACAATACAGGCGCCCCACTTAATCTCTTCTTCAATTCTTGAAAACTCTCCTCGCATTTGTCAGTCCATATAAATTTTACCATTTTCCTCATCAAATTAGTCAACGGGGTTGCTATCTTAGAAAAATCTTGGATGAATCTTCGATAGTACCCAGCTAACCCTAATAAACTTCTTACCTCCGTCTGTGTTCTCGGTGGTTCCCAACTACTTACCGCTTTGACCTTTTCGGGGTCTACTAAGATTCCATTCCCATCCATCACGTGGCCTAAGAATTGAACCTTCTTCATCCAAAATTGATATTTTGAAAACTTCGCATACATCTCCTCCTTTCGTAGTGCTTGTAAAATAATCTTCAGATGTTCGACGTGTTCTTCCTATATCATCGAGTAGATCAAAATGTCGTCGATGAAAACTACTACGAATTTATCCAAGTATGGCTTGAAAACTCGATTCATCAAGTCCATGAATGCTGCCGGAGCATTAGTTAAACCGAATGACATTACCAAAAACTCGTAATGTCTATAACGGGTTTGAAACATAGTCTTTGGTATGTCCTCATCTGGCACTTTCAGTTGATGATATCATGTTCGTAAGTCAATCTTCGAGAAGCATTTTGCTCCCTTCAGTTGATCAAATAAGTCGTCTATCCTCGGTAATGGATATCTATTCTTGATCGTTACTCTGTTCAATTCTCGATAATCGATAAAGAGCCTCATCGATCCGTCCTTTTTCTTCACGAATAACACTGGTGCTCCCCAAGGAGACACACTCGGTCGAATGTACCCCTTATCCAGTAACTCTTGAAGTTGTACCATCAATTCCTTCATTTCTATTGGCGCCATACGATATGGAGCTTTCGAAATTGGTGTCGTTCTCGGTGCTAAGTCTATTAGGAATTTGATTTCTCTGTCTGGCGGATGTCCAGGCAGATCATCTGAAAACATGTCTCAAAATTCATTCACTACGGGTATATCTTTAATCTCTACTCCCTTTTTTCGAGTATCTACAATGTAAGGTAAATAACCTACACATCCTTTCCTTAACAATTTTTTGGCATGCATCATCGTAACGCAACATAATTGCTTAAGTGACGAGCTACCATGAAACACTACCTTAGACTTGCTCGAAGTCTGAAGGTTCACACACTTGTTTTGACAGTCAATTATCGCTGCATGGTTATATAACCAATCCATTCGTAGTATAATGTCAAATTCTCCCAGTCTAATAGGAATCAAGTCTACGCTTAGTTCATGTTCTCTAATGTTTGCGCGATAGTTTTGATAAACGTATTCTACAAGGATTATTTCCTTATTTACAACTTTTACGTTCAAGAAATCTTTTAAACGTTCTCGGGGTGTACTAAATTTACTAGCAAATTCTTCAGATACAAAAGAACAGGTGGCACCCGAATCAAATAATACATAAGCATTTATATTATTGATTGGGATTATACCTAACACCACATCCTTCGTAGCCACTGCGTCCTAGACGGTAATGTTAAAGGTTCGGGCGGTCGATCAGTTGGGTTGTGCAGGTCCACCAATCATTAACTTGTTTCTTCCTCCCTGGCCTCCGCCAGCTCCACCGCTTCCTTTCTTCGGGCAATCCTTTATTTGGGGCTCTGTCGATCCACAAGCAAAACATCCTCTGATCTTCTTTGGCTTTGGGTAATTTGTCGAGATGTGCCCCTCTTAGCCGAAATTATAGCAACTGCTCTTTCCCTTCCAGCATTCCCCCTGATGGCTTCTTCCACATTTGTTGCAAGCTTTGGTCATCTTCTCGAAGTTTCCCTGGTGACTTCCACCTTGGTTATGGTTTTTGTTGTTGTTGTGGTTGTTGTTTTCCCATTTCCTCTTTCCATAATTACTCCCTCTGTTGTTGCTTTCTCCACGATGCTCATTACCGGTGTTCTTATTCTTCTTCTCCTTATGATATAGACTTAAGGCCTCACTGCCACCTTCTGCAATGACTGCCTTCTCTAACAAGGTCGTAAAGGAATCAATCTAGAAGACTGATACCTTATTATTCAACCACAACTTCAATCCTTGGTCAAAGCGTCTCACCTTCCTTTCCTCATCCCTAACTTGGTGCTCCGCAAATCGCGTTAGTTCATTAAACTTAGCAGCGTATTACGCCACCGTCATATCTCCTTGTTTTAACTCTAGGAACTTCACGTCCATCCTACTCTTCATACTCTTCGGAAAATAATTCTCGAAAAACAACGTCGTAAACCTCTCCCATGTTATCGTTCCTTCCCCCGCTCTCTGCTGATTAGTTTCCCACCAATAGTTTGCTTTGCCCCTCATCATGTATGTTGTAAATACTGTCTTCTGGTGTTCAACCATGTGAGCTATAGTGAAGGCCTTCTCGATCTCCTTGATCCAGGTTTGCGCAACTATCAGGTCAGTAGTTCCTGTGAACTCTGGGGGTCCTACACTCTTAAAATCTTTGAAGGTTATTACTAGAACATCTTGGGGAACGGGTGGTACGGTTTTGTTTCTTCCCCTCAGAGCTTCTCCCAATACATTAACATATTATTTATTCTATCACCTTAGATTAAATTAAATATACTTAACATATTATTACGATTATGCCATCAACTTCTTAAATAATTATTCTTCCTTTTATGGTGTGACCCTTTAGGTTCTCCATATATAACCGGTTGCGAATAAATCAATTAGAACAATTCTAATCTTATTTAAATAAATAAATTAAACGATTAATTTATTTAAATAAATAATATTTATTCTACAATAGGGATAAGCCTCCCTAGTGATCAACGACTTTCCAGATAATATAGATTTTAACATTAATCATAAAAGAACCTTTGAGTAAATAGTTACCGTACAATTCAATCCTTCCCCCATACAATGTCCCAATTAAATATAAGACATGGAATTACTGTCAAGTCTTATTTTATTTAATTATATGTATTTTGACTCTTAAATGCACAACACCAAATAATGCAAATTAGAAACTCCTTTCTACTTTCATTCTGCCTTGGCCAAGGGCTACTGGGTTATCATTTATCGAATCACATATGACATTTCTCTTCTTTTACTAGAAGTGGTAGATTCTTTATTGATCATACATTATCTCCATGTACAACTTATTATACCCAAGCATACCATTTGATATACCCTAAGGGTCTTAAGGAATAAGTCAAAGTATAACTCATCATACACAAGATACTATGATGATCTCAAGTCCAATGATCACTTGTACTACTATCACTACAGAAATTCTTATTGACAAGCAAGTAAAACTCCGTTAGGTATTCCTTAGCGAGCCACATTCAGTGAACTTATTCTCTAATAAGCACCTACATACTTGCTTTAGTGTCTCCACACAAATGATCATGAGATCAATTATCCTCATCCAATGAGCAAGCAACGTATGTACCAATCTATCTGGATTCACTAATCCGCAATTTAGTAATCCAACGATTGGGAACTATTTTAGTTTTAAGCTTTCTAAGAATTTATATCTCATTAGAATGATCATGATTATTCTAAAAGCATTGTTTAAAACTATGGATTTATCACATATTATAAAACAGCATCATGTAGATAATTAAAAGCCTTTAATAAATTAATACTTTTTATTAATAAATGAATAAGATTATTAAAAAGTATATGCTTTATCATCAAACATGATTGGCTTGTGCGCATACTACTTTCAATCTCCCACTTGCACTAAAGTCAATCGCCATGGTATCTCATACCCTCCTTCTCTAAGTGACGATTATCCTGCTGTTGGATAAGCTTTAGTTAATGGATATGTAATGTTGTTCTTGAGAGTCCACTATCTCTACAGTGATTTCCCATCTTTTAATGATTCCTATAATCAATTGAAAGTGGCACAACATATGTTTAAATCCAAGATGAGACTTAGGAACAATTCCTAGTTCTGTAATGAACTTTTCATCCAAACAATCAACTCACAGCTTCATTTATAGCTATATACTTTGTCTTTATCAATAAACCAGCAACACTTTGCTGTTTGAAACCTTTCCAATTTCACTGCACCACCGTTCAAGGTAACTCTTTACCTTAAAGTAGATTTTCTGTTGTCTCGGTCTTTTTGAAAAACTTGAGTCTGTTAAGCCTTCTAGTTTTAATTTAGACCCACCATAAATTTTAATCACATTCTTAGTACCGGTTAAGTACTTTAAGATGTTTTTCACTGACACACAGTGAACTTCTCCAGAATATGACTGATCATCATCAGGTCTCGTATATTTCATTGCATACATGATTGTCACTCATGCGATCTCTTTTTTTAGGAGTCTATGGGGATTATAAAGAGAGATACACTCCATGACTCATCAACATGAGACACCTCTTGGAGTTTACCATGCTAAAAGACTTTAGCATCAAATGAATATACGTTCCTTGGGTTAAGTCGAGCATCCTATTAAATCTATCTATATAGATTTTTATCCCTAATTAAGATACTCTTCCAAAATCATTCATGGAGGAATGTTTAGACAACTTTATCTTTACTGATTGTAGCATAAGTATGTCATTCCTTATCCGTAGTATATCAATATATAATATTAGGAATGTCACGACACTCCCATTGTCCCTTTTGTGCACACTAGAATTCTTACCTCATCGTATGAAACTCTAGATCATCATCTTCTATGATGTGTACCTTATCATCATCATCTATGATGAATCCATACCTCATAGGTATCTTTGGTACTATTCCAGATTTACGATTCAGTTGTGGTACAATAAGTATATCTACAGGTTCCTATTATTTAACTTATAGTGATTTGTGGTTCTTAAACTCTTCAAGATTCTATTATCCTCCCACTATCCCCTTCAATGATAAACACCTTTATCTTAGAAGGTAGCGTGTTTCGCAACAAACACCTTTTGCTAAGTAGGATTATAGAACATATACCCTAAACTTACTTTAGGATGTCCCACAAATCTGTACTTGCCAAATCTTGTCCCAAGCTTATCCTTTGAAACTTTTTCACATAAGCTGGACAACTCTATATCTTAACATACTTAAGATTAGGAATCCTCCCTATCCATAAATTTTATGGAGTCCTGGGGCCGGATTTTGAGGTTACCTTTTCCGTAGATATGCAGCCATTTCTAGGGCATGACCCCAGAGGGATACTGGAATGTCGGTAAAATCATTATGGACTGCACCATGTCCAACAATGTGATGCCCCCAAATTCGGGTCTCTTTCAACCCGACAGATGGTGCTCCACGGTGCTACAATTCACACAAACATTCAATTGAAATGCCTCAAAAGAACGAATATGTCTCATATATATACCAAAATAATATTACCATTCCCCAGGTTCGTTATAACCGTTACATTTGTTCTTGTCATAATATCACATATTATCATTACAAACCAATACTATTACTGTAACAATCTAAAATTTTATTTATAATTTTAAATATTTATTGAATTAAATAAATATTTTTAATTGACGTGTTTGTTGTTTAGTAGATATTTATTGGATTATTTATTAGTAAGTAAATAATCCATGAGTTATAGAAATTAACTTAATTAAGATAAAAGAGTGAAGAATGTGACGATTTGATTATTTGAGTTGTGATTCTGGGGACAGAATCCTTTTAAGGAGGGAAGGATGTAACGATCCGAAATTTCAAATTGTAATATTAAATATTTATTAATATATAAATATTTATTTGATGCGCTTATTGTTGAAATTGATGAGAGAAATATTTTATTGATGTAATGGTTGCTAGTAAATATTTATTAATCTAAATTCATTAGATAATATTCTAAATTAAATTAATTTATAATTTAGAGAGTTATAATATAACATGAGATGTTATATTATTGTTTTAATTTAGTAATTTAAGGTGGTATATTAAGTTATTAAATAAAATTATAATGAGATTATAATTTTGTGATATTTGGTCAAGTGGAAAATTTATTTAGTATGTGGTAATTAGTTTATTTAATTAAGATTGGATATGGAAATCCAAGTAAACAGTGCAGGACAATAAACTATATTATAAATAACTTATGAAAATAAATTAAAGGAGTTTTAAATTTGGTTTTACCAAACAAAGCCTTAGAGCTTTTGAAATTTTAATTTTAATCTTGTTTTGCTAAACAAGGCTTAAAGAATGATTAAGTCATTATTTTAATAGGTTTTACCAAACAAGGCCTTATGGCTTTTATGTTTAAAATAATAATAATAAAAAAACTAATAAGTATTTAGTAGCCTTATTATATTATACGTCAGTTTTATTTTTATGTTAGCGTCAGTTTTAGTTTACGTGAAAAAGGGTTTGTCCTAAGCCTAAGAAGAAGAGAGAGTTACAAAGAAGTTTGAGAGAGACATATTCTCTGAGAAATTGAAAAAGAGGTTATTATGAGAATCAAAGAAGGGAGAGGAAGGATAATCAAGTCATTCTCATTATCTAATTAAGCTTAAGGAGAAATTAAAAGGTAATATTATAGCCCTAGCTTTTAGTTATGTTTTATCAAAGTTTTTTTTTCTCTTTAATTGGTTATGGTGCATGATTTGAGTAAAGAATTGGTTTATAAAGATTATTGAGTGTGTATAATCTGTTAACCATCATATATGATTGATACTTGTTTGTCAAATTCGTGAGAATTGGAATTGTTGGAAGAAATTATAAAATATTGTTTATATTTATATGTTACGGCTTAGAAAGTACGAAATTTCATGATCAATAATTGCTATAATCTGCAATTTGATAATAGATGTTGTTAGTATGTTGAAAAACGAAAACAACCCAAGTTGAATGAGTCAAAACGGATGTAAAACGAATTCACAGTGAAGAATTTTGCTATGAATGTCAAAAGAAGAAGAAAGAAGAGAAATAGTGAAATTAAAGGTTGTAATCTTTGATTTTTACGTTGTTTATATGGTTAGAAACGTGTTAGAAACATTAGATTATGTTTATGTAAACCTATTTACTCATTGGGTAGTTTGGTATGGTTGTTAGAAAGGAGTTTGGAGGCCTAATTTGGCTTTTCGTAGTGTTCTAGAGCTAAAATCGCATAATCGCAGCAGTGACCCCCGCCCCGGCGGGCCCCCCTAGTGCAAAAACCCCCGCCCCGGCGGGGGGGGGGGGTGCTCTGTCAAGCCAAAATTGTGAAAAAAAAACTGACCGGACGTAGTTTACTAAAATGAGTATAACTTTTTCATACGAACTCTGATTGATGCGATTCAAGATGATTCGGAACGAGGACAAATAGGCCTACAACTTTTATTCTTTAAGGTTTTCAATTTAAAATCGTTATGAAGGGTCAAAATGGTCATCTTTAGGACTCTTGTGTTTTCGAAGGTAATCGGAGGACGTCAGACATGCACGTATGCTAGTGTAGTGCTCTTGACGATAAAAGATGTTGTTCTAAGTTATAAAACATGAATGTTAGTAAATATAATGATGCTTAACATAAATATAATGATGTATTAGGTAAGTTATAGAAGCATAGCAAGCATACACAAAAGATGCAATCGGGCGTGTGCCGAATAAACGTCGAAACGCCGTGATAATTGTTAATGAACGTAAAAAGTGTTTTTAGTCAAATAAAATGGATATTATAAAGTATGAAATGGGTTTAATATAAAACCAATAATGATTCCTAGCAAAATTTGAACACTTTAATGAATTTCGAATATTACATAAGTCGAAAAGTTAACACAATCTAATTGAACATTGTGTGTTAATTAATAGGAAAGATTATGAGATGTGGAGTAGAGTTTACATTACAATTACTATGTGTTGTTATGTGACTAATAGTTGATGTGTATGATTATATAATTGTGTAGGGCACGTGAAGTGCAGATAACTGTAAGCTGTTAAACTGTTATTGGTAAACAACGATCAAGGCAAGTCTTTCGATTCCTATTTGTTACGTGGACTTGGTGAACTGTTTTAAATTGTATGATATGTTATACATGTTGAAATCATAAAATGTTTAAGTCAATATATGACTGCATTGTTTTGGCTAAGTAATGATGATTGAGTAAGGAACTCAATCTTTATATTTGCTATATGAATTAAAAGCATGTATGCCATGCTACCTTAATGAGATGTATATCGAGCATGTTATTATGTGTTATGTGATGCATGAAAACTGTTAGACTTTGCTGGGCTGTTGAGCTCACTCTTGCAAATAACCACTTTTGCAGGTCAAGAATTTAAGGTAAAGATATGTGCTAAGTGAGTTATAGAGATCTATATTCACGAAGATTACTTATGTTTTATGAGAAATGTATTTCATATTTTGAACGTAACATGTTGAATTGTAAGTTGAGTTATCCAATGTATATGGATATTTAGTTATGATGTAAGACTTTGTATAGTCATTTTGTTGTAACGATTCATGATATAAGATTGAATCAAAGAGATGTAATGTAAAGGTTGCGATTCAGGGCATGAAAGAAGGAAATGTATAAACGTTTTAAATATTTCGCAACTTTAGTGTTTTTAATATCGAATAATGATGTAAAATTTGAGTTTTAATGTGTGGTTAACGACCGAAGTTGAGATTTAAATTGTATGGATTTTTGGGGTCGTTACAGTTGGTATCAAAGCTGTAGGTTATAAACCTTAGGTAGGAGTACCTTAGGCTATAACCTTAGAGAAGGAAGGTGAAAATAATGAAAGAATAAGCTCAAATAGAGTTTGAACAATAAGAAGTAATGTAAGAAACGTATAAAGAAGGGATAAAACTTGCGTGAAATGATTCAAAGAAGAATCTCGCAGAGGTATAAGGAATATGAATGTGGGGTTACCCAACTCCAATAATAAGGATGTAAGGTGATAACAAATAGACGATGTCTATAAAAAGAGAATGATAAAGAAGTTTAGAATAGAGAGTTATATTTAAGTATGGTGCAATTGTACTCTTTAGTAGTTGATGTATGGTATCTGGGCTAAACGATTCCTTCATAGAGCGGAGGTATATACGAACTAGTAACTCGGAACCTAGTTTGTTGGTTGTTTGTGGGAAACCACTCAGCGTACCATATTGAAACTGTTAGAGACTCGATGTGTACCAAGTATAGAAATGGACACGTATGATGAGAGTGTAGAACTTGAATGAAATTTTGAGCGATGTAAATAAAATTGAAAATTCTTAAAGGAAGAATTGTTATATAAACAAGAAGATTCAAAGAAGAATCCAAGAGATATAAAGATAAGAAATGGGAGTTTCCTAACTCCAAAAGCCAAGATAACGAGTAATGTAGTAAATGATGAAAAAGAGAAAGAAAGAGGATCGTAAAACAAAACGATCACGAGTTAAGAAAAGAATTTTAAGGGAGATGGTTATAGAATAAGATCACGACGTGGTCTAGATATGTTTAAGTTATAAAAGAAAGATGGTCTATAATGTTTGAATAATTATAGCTTAATGCTATGAAGATGGAGTACTATGAAATAGTACGAGATAACTCATGAGGAGTTATAGATGATGTGATACGAGTAATTCGTATCGAGCAAAGAGCAAGTTATAAGCAAGATAGAGTTAGGTGGGATTTCAATTGAGGACTCATGTGATGGCTGAGTTGTACAAACCTTTGTATGGGCGAGGGTTTTGTGCTTGCACTCAGTTTATCACATTGATAATCATTGGAATGTTTGTGTCGCGCTATTTGATATATGCCTATTGAGAAGGTGATTCTTTTCTCATGTGTATAACAGATAGGTAGAGTCTAGTTAGAGAATATTATAAGATTAAGTGCGAGTTCTTAAAACTCATACTTATGGTAAGTTCGTGACTCATAATTATATGGTATATTTTTGAACCCCTCAGCGAATGGACGCCTATGGTCTGACTAGGATAAGTTCTTAAACTCATATGATTGTGGCAAGTTCCTGAACTCATAACGTGTGGTAAGTTTGACGAACTGGGAATAAATAAGTGTAAATGGAGTATTGAGGATGATAGGAATAGATAGACTAATTAAGCAATGGATCATTATAGAAAGTGGAGTTGATGGTGGAAGCATAGGTATTCTAAATCTACTAGCTATGCTAGACTTTCGAAATTTATTGACTTCGTGCTAATGTTTACACTTCTATTTTCTTGAAAAACATTGAATCAAATGATGGAACCAATGAGTTTTAACAACAATACTGTTATTCGTATGTCTATGCTAATTGCTTCGGCTAGACAAAAATGATTTGCAATATATCAAAATATATTTTATATCATTAATGCATCATATAACCTGGTGCAAAGATGAAAAAAAAACGATGGAGTCATCAATGCAGTATTACCTAGTGTTGGATGTGATCTAAGGATCGTCAGCCCACTATGGTATGATGTAGTATGATAAAATCAACAAATGACGGAATTCTCAACGGACTGTAAATACAGTGCGGTATCATGACGTTATAAAAAGATTTTTGAGATTTCTTTAAGATATGAGAATACATATGTATGTATGTATATGTATATTTCGATTGATGTTCGAATTGTTGTAGAGGTCTATGCTATTTGATTCAGCTAGACAAATATTGAAAGATGTTCATGAAATGCATGCGTTTCTTGAGAAGTTATGCCAAACCAAATTGTTTTGGTACGGATTCAGATGTTGAAAAGCTGAGATGAACAACCCTTTTATAGGGGATTACGTGGAGGCGTTGAGATGTTTGTGCACAATACATTGTACGAAGGGCTGATCACCCTAAGTACGAGGAGTCCTTATAGTCTTATGACTGTTAAAGTTTAAGTTGAAAGATTACTTATAACTATGGACATACGCATAGCGTTTAAATGTTTGTGCACAATACATCGTACGAAGGGCTTAACACCCTAAGTACGGGGGTCCTTATAGTCTTATGACTGTTAAAGTTGAAGTTGAAAGATTACTTGCAACTGTGGACATAGTTCGTGGTCTTATGACCCTCAGCATGATTTGGAATCTTTTAAATTCATGTTATTCATATCGCTTCCCAATTATTGAGCAATTGTGGAAGATTCTTGATATTCTAAAAGGTGAATGTGGTAAGGATGATATTCCTTAGAAAGAAGTGAGTCGTAGAATGCGACACTAAATGATGAATATGTTGAATAAGTGAGAAAAGAGATTTTGAAGTGAGAACGATATGAGTTATCAAAGAATAATGTGAAACTTTTAATATAAAAGTTAATAGTTGTAGAATGATAATTGTGGAAAGGAAGTAGTTATAGAAACCAATGAATGAATGAAGTAGTGACGTAAAATCTATTTTGATAGATTGAATATTCATTGATAAAATTTCGAGGATGAAATTCTTAGAAGAATGGGTGAATGTAATATCCCGAGTGTTCATGATAACGATCCTTAAAAAAAAGGAAATGAACGGGTTAAAGAATATGTAATACTCAAATATAATTGAGTCTGAGTAAAGGTTATGAAATAAAACTTACAAGAATTTATTTTGAAGAATGGTGTGAGTAGGAAATATAAAACCTATATTAAGGTAATGTGTTGAAGTTATTCAACGAAGAGATTTGGTGAAAACCTGAGGAGGGTAGGGTTTCAGTGATTCCGAGGACGGAATCCTTATAAGGTGGGAAGAATGTAAAAATCCAAAATTTTATTTATAATTTTAAATATTTATTGAATTAAATAAATATTTTTAATTGACGTGTTTGTTGTTTAGTAGATATTTATTGGATTATTTATTAGTAAGTAAATAATCCATGAGTTATAGAAATTAACTTAATTAAGATAAAAGACTGAAGAATGTGACGATTTGATTATTTGAGTTGTGATTCTGGGGACAGAATCCATGTAAGGAGGGAAGGATGTAACGATCCGAAATTTCAAATTGTAATATTAAATATTTATTAATATATAAATATTTATTTGATGCGCTTATTGTTGAAATTGATGAGATAAATATTTTATTGATGTAATGGTTGCTAGTAAATATTTATTAATCTAAATTCATTAGATAATATTCTAAATTAAATTAATTTATAATTTAGAGAGTTATAATATAACATGAGATGTTATATTATTATTTTAATTTAGTAATTTAAGGTGGTATATTAAGTTATTAAATAAAATTATAATGAGATTATAATTTTGTGATATTTGGTCAAGTGGAAAATTTATTTAGTATGTGGTAATTAGTTTATTTAATTAAGATTGGATATGAAAATCCAAGTAAACAGTGCATGACAATAAACTATATTACAAATAACTTATGAAAATAAATTAAAGGAGTTTTAAATTTGGTTTTACCAAACAAAGCCTTAGAGCTTTTGAAATTTTAATTTTAATCTTGTTTTGCTAAACAAGGCTTAAAGAATGATTAAGTCATTATTTTAATAGGTTTTACCAAACAAGGCCTTATGACTTTTATGTTTAAAATAATAATAATAAAAAAACTGATAAGTATTTAGTAGCCTTATTATATTATACGTCAGTTTTATTTTTATGTTAGCGTCAGTTTTAGTTTACGTGAAAAAGGGTTTGGCCTAAGCCTAAGAAGAAGAGAGACTTACAAAGAAGTTTGAGAGAGACATATTCTCTAAGAAATTGAAAAAGAGGTTATTATGAGAATCAAAGAAGGGAGAGGAAGGATAATCAAGTCATTCTCATCATCTAATTAAGCTTAAGGAGAAATTAAAAGGTAATATTATAGCCCTAGCTTTTAGTTATGTTTTATCAAAGTTTTTTTTTCTCTTTAATTGGTTATGGTGCATGATTTGAGTAAAGAATTGGTTTATAAAGATTATTGAGTGTGTATAATCTGTTAACCATCATATATGATTGATACTTGTTTGTCAAATTCGCGAGAATTGGAATTGTTGGAAGAAATTATAAAACATTGTTTATATTTATATGTTACGGCTTAGAAAGTACAAAATTTCATGATCAATAATTGCTATAATCTACAATTTGATAATAGATGTTGATAGTATGTTGAAAAACGAAAACAACCCAAGTTGAATGAGTCAAAACGGATGTAAAACGAATTCACAGTGAAGAATTTCGCTATGAATGTCAAAAGAAGAAGAAAGAAGAGAAATAGTGAAATTAAAGGTTGTAATCTTTGATGTTTACGTTGTTTATATGGTTAGAAACGTGTTAGAAACATTAGATTATGTTTATGTAAACCTATTTACTCATTGGGTAGTTTGGTATGGTTGTTAGAAAGGAGTTTGGAGGCCTAATTTGGCTTTTCGTAGTGTTCTAGAGCTAAAATCGCATAATCGCAGCAGTGACCCCCACCCCGGCGGGCCCCCCTAGTGCAAAAACCCCCGCCCCGGCAGGGGGGGTGTTCTGTCAAGCCAAAATTGTGAAAAAAAAACTGACCGGACGTAGTTTACTAAAATGAGTATAACTTTTTCATACGAACTCTGATTGATGCGATTCAAGATGATTCGGAACGAGGACGAATAGGCCTACAACTTTTATTCTTTAAGGTTTTCAATTTAAAATCGTTATGAAGGGTCAAAATGGTCATCTTTAGGACTGTTGTGTTTTCGAAGGCAATCAGAGGGCGTCAGACATGCACGTATGCTAGTGTAGTGCTCTTGACGATAAAAGATGTTGTTCTAAGTAATAAAACATGAATGTTAGTAAATATAATGATGCTTAACATTAATATAATGATGTATTAGATAAGTTATAGAAGCATAGTAAGCATACACAAAAGATGCAATCGGGCGTGTGACGAATAAACGTCGAAACGCCGTGATAATTGTTAATGAACGTAAAAAGTGTTTTTAGTCAAATGAAATGGATATTATAAAGTATGAAATGGGTTTAATATAAAACCAATAATGATTCCTAGCAAAATTTGAACACTTTAATGAATTTCGAATATTACATAAGTCGAAAAGTTAACACAATCTAATTGAACATTGTGTGTTAATTAATAGGAAAGATTATGAGATGTGGAGTAGAGTTTACATTACAATTACTATGTGTTGTTATGTGACTAATAGTTGATGTGTATGATTATATAATTGTGTAGGGCACGTGAAGTGCAGATAACTATAAGGTGCTAAACTGTTATTGGTAAACAACGATCAAGGCAAGTCTTTCGGTTCCTATTTGTTACGTGGACTTGATGAACTGTTTTAAATTGTATGATATGTTATACATGTTGAAATCATAAAATGTTTAAGTCAATATATGACTGCATTGTTTTGGCTAAGTAATGATGATTGAGTAAGGAACTCAATCTTTATATTTGCTATATGAATTAAAAGCATGTATGCCATGCTACCTTAATGAGATGTATATCGAGCATGTTATTATGTGTTATGTGATGCATGAAAACTGTTAGACTTTGCTGGGCTGTTGAGCTCACTCTTGCAAATAACCACTTTTGCAGGTCAAGAATTTAAGGTAAAGATATGTGCTAAGTGAGTTATAGAGATCTATATTCACGAAGATTACTTATGTTTTATGAGAAATGTATTTCATATTTTGAACGTAACATGTTGAATTGTAAGTTGAGTTATCCAATGTATATGGATATTTAGTTATGATGTAAGACTTTGTATAGTCATTTTGTTGTAACGATTCATGATATAAGATTGAATCAAAGAGATGTAATGTAAAGGTTGCGATTCAGGGCATGAAAGAAGGAAATGTATAAACGTTTTAAATATTCCGCAACTTTAGTGTTTTTAATATTGAATAATGATGTAAAATTTGAGTTTTAATGTGTGGTTAACGACCGAAGTTGAGATTTAAATTGTATGGATTTTTGGGGTCGTTACAATTACATAGGTAGTCTACAAGCTCGCTTTAGTCTTCACTTTATCCTTGTCGAATCCCTTGGTCGTATCGTTTAAGCTGCATTCATATGGTTCAAGCAAGAATGAGCATAACAAGCTCAGCAAGTATAACGATTTTATTTTTAAAAGCATGCTTTAAACATAAGAATCGTATATCTTCAATAACTGGATGATAGTTACGAAGTACTGTTAATAACTTAAAATAGCGTTTCTTTTCCTTCAAAACATTTTACAATAACAATATTCCATGAATCATCAATTCTAGTTCAAGACGTGAATGTCTTATAGTTTCTTTGAAAAGGACGACCCGGCACGAAGTCCGTAAGTCCGGCATAGCTTACGAGCACTTCTGAGTGATCAGCTCATAGTACTCTATATTGATCAACACTACATCCATTAAACGTATGTACGTTTAAGTTGTGGCAACCTCACGTGCCCATCGAATACTCGATGAAAAAACATTTGTTTATACATATTCAGGCTTACCTTGAATCCGTACCAAATAGTTGGTGTAGGATAGCGTTAGCAATTCTATATTGAAAGACTTGTAAACAGTTCAATCAATCTATCAAGATTAGTCTAGCCGAGCTAAAACTGGCATCGACTCTTTCTTCAAAACCATACATGCATCTCATAATTTGAATCATTTGAAAACCTGGCTAACACGAAGGTTAGACAAGCGTTTAGGAAAAACATGCCTTCAACGTCTGCTACAGTATAAATACATTTCCCTTGAGTCTTTACAGTCTCTACAACACATAATCACATAACATACCATATTAGGTTATGAATGAACCTACATAGCTCCTAAAGAATCTTACCCTTCTTCTCAATCTAATCCCTTATTAGATTTGTTATTTATGGGTTCCGGCTTTTCGTCATTCTTTACGTCATTCTTACCAACTTCGTTCTCTTATAACACTTAAAGTGAAATTATATCATTAATACAACTCGGCTCGAGTTAATCATCTTTCCTTACGGTTTACTAATGTTCTTACATTATTAAACGACATTTTAATCGTCCTTGGTTAAGTGCGTTTATTGCATACCATTTGCGTTCATCTTCAATCGACTTTCCATAACCCTAAGTGATCCTACTTGGGGTTTAATTATGACTTAACAATGTTACTTCATGTTCATTAGGTCTATGTTACTTCATTACCTCTCTTTTAATATTCATAAACAATCCTCTCTATGCAAACCCTAGTACTGGCGCCGCGGCGCCAGCTTTTCTTCTTTGAGCCGCGCTGCGGCGTCGCCCCTTAGGGCTTGGAAACCGGACTCGGCGCTGCGGCGCGGTTCCCTTTGATAATTTCTGTGCCGTGGCGCGACTCTTCTGTAGGTTTCACCTTTGCCCGACCATGCTCGGCGCTGCGGCGTGACGTATTTTGCCTTGGGTTGGCGCCGCGGCGCCAACTCTGTGCACCAGAAAAAATTTCAGTTTTAAAATTTTGTGAACTTCCCGGACGCATAACTTCTTCGTTATAAGTCCGAATTGGCTCGTTCAAAAGACTACGGTTCACAAATTATGTAATCTACATGATCATTCACAAATTTTATCTATTCGATTTCGTTTGCTAAAAATTCACCTATTAGTCCATTTTCAATGAAAACGGTAAACGTTCGTGAACGTTCAACGCTCGTTTCTTCGTTCTAAGTCGGAATCCGGCCATTTTCGAGTCTGCAACTCTATAATGACAAATACTACTTGTCTCCGTTGAAAACCAACGTTTCCAAACTCAATATCAAAATTCGACTTCCATTCTGAGAATCTCACGAATTCGACGATCGTCGTCTAATCGTGCAAATTCCGGCGAAACTTCGTTACTTGAGATTTTTAAACCATTTCACTTGGATTCAATCCATTATACTATCATCTTGACACAAATGCTTCGTTAACTTATATTCATGATAAGTTATTACTAGCTCATTGTGAGTTTAGAACTTATGAAAATATGAATTACTTATATTTTCAATACTCATAACTTATGTCTTCTTTTCATATAACTTATTATGGATGATGACTTCGATCCATTATTCATGCTTCTTATTATCATACTAACTTCATTAATGTAACCATGTTACAAGTTCTTACAATTCTTATAAGTTCATTATTGTTCTTCACAAGTTCTTAACTTATAAGTATAAATGACTTATTCATAACTTATTACGGCTTAAGTCCATTAACCATTCATTATTCCAATCTCTTCTAAGCATGCTTGTTCTACCACTACCCCCTTCTCTAACAATAGAAGAGAAAGAGAAACATGGTTCAAGAACACTTACTCTTTAATGATCACTTGATTCTTTCTTGTGCTTACTTCTTACTTCCAAGTATAACTTTTGCTAACTTATTATCTCTAACCAATAAGGTATAAGTTTATTGGTGGAAAACTTAACAAGGAAAGTGCTTATTCTCCCAACCAAATAAGTTACTTATATATGAGAGGAGTTGGATGAAAATGAAACAACCACAAAATGAACTCCAAGCTCTCTATTTATAGGAAATCCTAGATGAGGGTATAATTGTGAAAAGGCCATCCACCTCCTTACTATTCATTACTTCCTAATTAAGTTAACTTGGTCACCACTTCTACTTAGCCACCAAGTCACTTGCTCACCACTTAAGTTATCCATTGCTTAGTCATTAAGTCTCTTGCTAATCACACAATTTGTTTGCCAATCAAGTCTACCCACTTTACACTTGGATTGCTCCATGGATCATGGCTAATTCATTGGGCTTGGTTAATTCATCCAACTACTTCCTTAATGGGCTTGTGCTACATGATTTGGACTCAGGATATACCAAACACTTGGGCTTGATTGTCACATTATATTGGACTCCTACTATTAAGTTTATAATCCTACAAGTCCATTCCCTTTAAATTACATAACTTAACATTTATACCCCACGTATAATCTTTGTATGCTATCTCGTATATTAAATCTTAATATACGTTATCTCTTTCTTTATACATGATAGTACAATATGTCGTATTATACTCACATTCAATACTTGGCTCACATAATACTTAACAAATCCTACCAATTCTACAAATTCATTACAATTGACTTAAAGCTTTATAACGTATAATCACATATAATTATCGTATTCTAGCTCATATACTTATTCCACATATATGACATACCATTATTCATATGTACTCGTATAATACTTCATATCATACTTGTATTCATTACATCGTATAATACTTACGTAGTATACGATCATTGCTTAATCCATTACTCGCATTGCATTTCCTTCTCGTAAATCATTTTCCTTAAACGTTAGGTTTTAAGTCCACAGGCGAAATATTACGTTTTTCATAACTGAAATATTATTGGATATTCTATCTCACATCGATATTCTATCATTACGTATTTCTCAGAAGTTTAAAAATAATTCCCGAGCAGAAATGCGTGAATAGTATTTTTCTGAAAATTTCTCGGAAAGCTTTTATTTTCGTCTTGAAAATTCAAACACTTTAATTCTACCACGTAGCCAAAATCCTACGATGTTCTGACATTTCTAGGTCATAGAACGACGTTCGATTAGCTTGCTCCATAAATAATCAATTATTTTCATTTAATAAAAATAAAAATTTAATTCTCAAAAATCCGATTTTCTGGGGTGTTACACTCTTCCCTCCTTATAAGGATTCTGTCCCCAGAATCTCGCTAATCATACTTATACCGCAGAGAAATTTTTTTTTTCTTTCTTTTAATATCGAGTTCCCACAATGCTTCTTCGACATTGGGGTTCTCCATTTCACCTTCACCGAAGGTATTATCTTAATTCATATGACTTATCACTTCCTATTAATAATCTAAGTTGGAAGTTAAACACTTATTAACACATTTTCGATCTCTATATCATCCCAGTTATCCTTTTAACTCAGATTTATATGGAACTCAAATTCCTCCTCCAAAATAAGACTATACTTAGTCTTCTACTTATCCTGCATCATCTTCTTCATTCGCTTGTACAACTCGGTACTTAATCGTACTTATGTAACTCGTTCCATCATCGTGGATTGAGTCCATCTTGTGCAAAACATTTTTACCCTTTCATTCTGTAATTTAACTTCTAACTTTGACCTTGCCATTTCCGTTATTAACTCATTATGAGTCGTTAATATTGATAACTTTCAATACCCCTCCTACTTAGTGTGTCGGCTTCTACGTTTACCTTCCCTGAATGATATAAGATATCACAGTCCTCTCTCTACTGCTTATTCAACTCCTTCTGTGTGGAGATATATTTCAGACTCTTAGAGTCCGTGTATATCTCACTTTTCTCCCAGTATAAATACTATCTTTAGAGTGTTAATTTAAAACTTCAGCTGCCAATTCTGGATCATAAGTAGGATATACCTTCTTATAATCCTTAACCGACATATCGCATACACACTGACATTGCCATGCTATAAGAGCATGCAATCATGTCATCAATGCGAACATCGAGATACACTACAAAATTCCCCGTATCATCCGATAAAGATAATACAGGTGCCTTAATCAACCTTTCTTTTAAATCCTGTGACGCTAATGGTACCTTCAACCATAGCATCTCACAAGGGTACCTATCAATTTATCACCGACTTACTCGACGCTCCTTACGACAAATCTAACTTCAGTACATTAGTCAACCTAAATGACATAACCAAAAACTTGTCATAACTATAACGTGTTCTGAATGTCATCTTAGGTATCTCCTCCTTCTTCCTTACTTTCAACCGACTATACCCCATATATATATCTATCTTTATAAGAATTCTTTTCCCCTCTCAACTGACCAAATAGATCATCGATCCTGGGCCATGGGTATTTACTCTTAACTACTAACTTACTCCTATTACGATAGTCGATACATAACCGTAACGACTCAACCTCTTCTTTAACATCCTACTAACTTACGTCCAGGTGAGACGACAAGACGTCTCTGTGTTTTATTCTCATAAATTACTACCTTGTGTTTTCTGAAAAAACTGAAGGTTCAGACTTTTCTTATAACTATTTATTATAGTTATATGGTTAATCAACCCATTCATACTGAGAATTTCCTCAAATTCTCTCAACATGAACAGTACTTATCTACTGATACCTACTTACTTCGATTATCCATGAAATAATTTTCACGAATATGATTTAACTAAAGTTAATCCCTCCTCCTCTATCTTAATGTTTAAAATGTTCTTAACCCCTTTCAGACAGACTTCTAGATGAGTCTTTCCATCTGTTTTATACACTCTGATCCTACGCTTAGGATCCCCTTGTCCCACTCCAGTATTCCTGGAGTTATAATTCTTTCTTCTTGGCATACTGCCATTGGCATTCTCTATCTTGGTTTCTCCCTCTCCCTTGCTTTCATTCTTCCTCTCTTTATGGTATTGAGTCTACGCTTCACTACCACCTTCTATTATAATTACCTTCTCCAGAATGATCCCATAGGAAACACTCTAGAGCACCAAAATCCTACTATAGAGCTAGGGTTTCAGGCCCTGCTCCAATCTACGAGTCTTCATCTCCTCCGTGTTCACTAGATGTGAAACAAACCTCGCCAATTGTATTTGTCCTCATCTTGGGGAACCGTCATGTCCCCTTACTTAAGTTCTAAGAACTTAATCTCCATCCTCCCTCGCACACTTGTAGGGAAATAATTCTCCAAGTAAACCTTCTTGAATTATTCCCATGCTACCACATCTGTTCTAGCCCCACCCTGGTGAACCTCCCACCAAAGGTTGGCTTCCCCCTTTCGTTAAGTAAGTTGCAAAAGAAATCCTTTGCGCCTCAACTACGTTTGTAATAACAAACGCCTTCTCCACTTCTTTTACCCCGGTCTGGGCATCTACTGCGTCTGTCGTTCCTTTGAACTCTGACGGACCTACGCTTTTAAACTCTTTAAAGATTGTCGTTCTAGCTACTCTAGGTTCTGCGAGTATTCTACCCCGGTTTAGTCAAATGCAGTCGCTAATAAATTAACGAACTCTTGCATAGGGTTGTTCAGACCCCCTTCATTATCATTATGTGATTTCACTTCCTGATTACGTTATCTTTTCCTTAGCGGCATTTCCTGATTAAATAAATAAAATTTTATTATTATCTATTTACTTACTTCGTTATTAATCGCCACATGCCAAATTGCATCATAACAAATCATTTCCATGAAAACTTCATTATATACATATGCTTCTTCATAGTTTGAAACTATTTACAATTTACGTTCATAGCCAACAGCTATTACATTTTTATCCCGAACTTGAACTTCACAAAATTTGGGATTTACAAAAAGACTACCTTTTTTTACAAAGGAGGGTTTTACGCCATTACACACGTACATATAACTTTAGATTTCTAATAATGCATAACAGCGTCCTCGTGTTTCTCATTCGCAATCTTCGCTACAGTATCCCGACTAATCATATGACAGGTTTGTCCTGACTCAACGGAATAACAAGCAACCTTCATCTTGAAATCTTTATGAGCACTCTCATGTATGTAAGACATCCGGGCTATCTTCCGATCCTTCTCCCCAAGTTCTCTACGAAGCTCATTAGCCTTTGCCTTAAAATTCATAGCCTGCTCTGCCATAAGCACCTGCTTGTCGTGCTCTAACTCAAAATCTGCTTCTGTAGACATCTTAGCTTCATGGAGATAACTAATCTCTTCACTCTGATTCTGCACAACTGTACCCAGTTGCACATTCCTCTCAAGTGCTGCCAGATACAATACTTCCATTGCATCTGGAGGTGATGACTCCAATGTAGGTACCACCGTAGTAACCGATGTTACCTCTCTTTCTTCCTCCACCTCATTCATCATACTAAGGTATGATGATATATCCATCTCTCCCTCAGAGTAGTCTTCCTCAGAAAAGTACTCCTCTGTCTCCGACTCCTCTAGAATCACTATTGGTACCTCCGCCACTGGCATAGGTACAGGCTCTACTCGGTTCACAAGCTCTTCGCTCACCGCGTGTATATCTCTATACATCAAGCTATCAATCGACATCCTACAATAACACATATGTTGATTAGTACATAACACAGAATCGTATAAGCACAAATCACATTTAATTTATTTAGGGTTACTTTCCATCTTTTAAATCTTTTGATACTGAGTTTCCTCAATAACTTATTGACTCATTCAACTCAAGTAAAGCTCAAGTTTACTCCCTTCGGACTTCTCTTCCTTAACGACGTTATTAGCCTAAGGTTCTTCCCCCCTTAAGTTTTATAACCTAATGCTCTGATACCAACCTGTGACGCACCCAAATTCGGGTCTCTTTCAACCCGACATATGGTGCTCCACGATGCTACAGTTCACACAAACATTCAATTGAAATGCCTCAAAAGAACGAATATGTCTCATATATATACCAAAATAATATTACTATTCCCCAGGTTTGTTATAACCGTTACATTTGTTCTTGTCATAATATCACATATTATCATTACAAACCTATACTATTACATAGGTAGTCTACAAGCTCGCTTTAGTCTTCACTTTATCCTTGTCGAATCCCTTGGTCGTATCGTTTAAGCTGCATTCATATGGTTCAAGCAAGAATGAGCATAACAAGCTCAACAAGTATAACAATTTTATTTTTAAAAGCATGCTTGAAACATAAGAATCGTATATCTTCAATAACTGGATGATAGTTACGAAGTACTATCAATAACTTAAAATAGCGTTTCTTTTCTTTCAAAACATTTTACAATAACAATATTCCATGAATCATCAATTCTAGTTCTAGACGTGAACGTCTTATAGTTTCTTTGAAAAGGACGACCCGACACGAAGTACGTAAGTCCGGCATAGCTTACGAGCACTTCTGAGTGATCAGCTCATAGTACTCTATGTTGATCAACACTACATCCATTAAACGTATGTACGTTTAAGTTGTGGCAACCTCACGTGCCCATCGAATACTCGATGAAAAAACATTTGTTTATACATATTCAGGCTTACCTTGAATCCGTACCAAATAGTTGGCGTAGGATAACGTTAGCAATTCTATATTGAAAAACTTGTAAACAGTTCAATCAATCTATCAAGATTAGTCTAGCTGAGCTAAAACTGGCACCGACTCTTTCTTCAAAACCATACATGCATCTCATAATTTGAATAATTTGAAAACCTGGCTAACACGAAGGTTAGACAAACGTTTAGGAAAAACTTGCCTTTAACGTCTGCTACAGTATAAATACGTTTTCCTTGAGTCTTTACAGTCTCTACAACACATATTCACATAACATACCATATTAGGTTATGAATGAACCTACATAGCTCCCAAAGAATCTTACCCTTCTTCTCAATCTAATCCCTTATTAGATTTGTTATTTATGGGTTCCGGCTTTCCGTCATTCTTTACGTTATTCTTACCAACTTCGTTCTCTTATAACACTTAAGTGAACTTATATCATTAATACAACTCAGCTTGAGTTAATCATCTTTCCTTACGGTTTACTAATGTTCTTACATTATTAAACGACATTTTAATCATCCTTGGTTAAGTACGTTTATTGCATACCATTTGCGTTCATCTTCAATCGACTTTCCTTAACCCTAAGTGATCCTACTTAGGGTTTAATCATGACTTAACAATGTTACTTCATGTTCATTAGGTCTATGTTACTTCATTACCTCTCTTTTTATCTTCATAAACAATCCTCTCTATGCAAACCCTAGTGCTGGCGCCGCGGCACCAGCTTTTCTTCTTTGTGCCGCGCTGCGGCGTCGCCCCTTAGGGCTTGGAAACTGGACTTGGCGCTGCGGCGCGATTCCCTTTGATAATTGTCGCGCCGCGGCACGATTATTCAGTAGGTTTCACCTTTGCCCGGCCATGCTCGGCGTTGCGGCATGACCTATTTTACCTTGGGTTGGCGCCGTGGCGCCAACTCTGTGCACCAGAAAAATTTTCAGTTTTGAAATTTTGTGAACTTCCCGGACGCATAACTTCTTCATTATAAGTCCGAATTGGCTCGTTCAAAATCCTACGGTTCACAAATTATGTAATCTACATGATCATTCAAGAATTTTATCTATTCGATTTCGTTTGCTAAAAATTCACCTATTAGTCCATTTTCAATGAAAACGGTAAACGTTCGTGAACGTTCAACGCTCGTTTCTTCGTTCTAAGTCGGAATCCGATCATTTTTGAGTTCGTAACTCTATAATGACAAATACTACAAGTCTCCATTGAAAACCAACGTTTCCAAACTTAATATCAAAATTCGACTTCCATTCCGAGAATTTCACGAATTCGACGGTCGTCGTCTAATCGTGCAAATTTCGGCGAAACTTCGTTACTTGAGATTTTTAAACCATTTCACTTGGATTCAATCCATTATACTATCATCTTGACACAAATGCTTCGTTAACTTATATTCATGATAAGTTATTACTATTTCATTGTGAGTTTAGAACTTATGAAAATATGAATTACTTATATTTTCAATACTCATAACTTATGTCTTCTTTTCATATAACTTATTATGGATGATGACTTCGATCCATTATTCATGCTTCTTATTATCATACTAACTTCATTAATGTAACCATGTTACAAGTTCTTACAATTCTTATAAGTTCATTATTGTTCTTCACAAGTTCTTAACTTATAAGTATAAATGACTTATTCATAACTTATTATGGCTTAAGTCCATTAACCATTCATTATTCCAATATCTTCTAAGCTTGCTTGTTCTACCACTACCCCCTTCTCTAACAATAGAAGAGAAAGAGAAACATGGTTCAAGAACACTTACTCTTTGATGATCACTTGATTCTTTCTTGTGCTTACTTCTTACTTCCAAGTATAACTTTTGCTAACTTATTATCTCTAACCAATAAGCTATAAGTTTATTGGTGGAAAACTTAACAAGGAAAGTGCTTATTCTCTCAACCAAATAAGTTACGTATATATGAGAGGAGGTGGATGAAAATGAAACAACCACAAAATGAACTCCAAGCTCTCTATTTATAGGAAATCCTAGATGAGGGTATAATGGTCAAAAGGCCATCCACCTCCTTACTATTCATTACTTCCTAATTAAGTTAACTTGGTCACCACTTCTACTTAGCCACCAAGTCACTTGCTCACCACTTAAGTTATCCATTGCTTAGTCATTAAGTCTCTTGCTAATCACACAATTTGTTTGCCCATCAAGTCTACCCACTTTACACTTGGATTGCTCTATGGATCATGGCTAATTCATTGGGCTTGGTTAATTCATCCAACTACTTCCTTAATGGGCTTGTGCTACATGATTTGGACTCATGATATACCAAACACTTGGGCTTGATTGTCACATTATATTGAACTCCTACTATTAAGTTTATAATCCTACAAGTCCATTCCCTTTAAATTACATAACTTAACATTTATACCCCACGTATAATCTTTGTATGCTATCTCGTATATTAATTCTTAATATATGTTATCTCATTCTTCATACATGATAGTACAATACGTCGTATTATACTTACATTCAATACTTGGCTCACATAATACTTAACAAATCCTACCAATTCTACAAATTCATTACAATTGGCTTAAAGCCTTATAACGTATAATCACGTATAATTCTCGTATTCTAGCTCGTATACTTATTCCACATATATGACATACCATTATTCATACGTACTCGTATAATACTTCGTATCATACTTGTATTCATTACATCGTATAATACTTACGTAGTATACGATCATCGCTTAATCCATTACTCGCATTACATTTCCTTCTCGTAAATCATTTTCCTTAAACGTTAGGTTTTAAGTCCACAGGCGAAATATTACGTTTTCCATAACTGAAATATTATTAGATATTCTATCTCACATCGATATTCTATCATTACGTATTTCTCAGAAGTTCAAAAATAATTCCCGAGCAGAAATGCTTGAATAGTATATTTCAGAAAATTTCTCGGAAAGCTTTTATTTTCGTCTTGGAAATTCAAACACTTTAATTCTACCACGTAGCCAAAATCCTACGATATTCTGACATTTCTAGGTCATAGAACGACGTTCGATTAGCATGCTCCATAAATAATCAATTAAATTCATTTAATAAAAATAAAAATTTAATTCTCAAAAATCCGATTTTATGGGGCGTTACAAACAAGGTATAATTTTATTTTTCAGATACATCAATCAATTATTGCGTATCAGGAGGCATCCATTATGAGAAAACCATTTGAGATGATCTAGAAACTTATTGCACAAGTATTTATTCCTTGATCTAATCAAAGAATTCTAATACTTTTTCTAATTTCACTTTTAAATTCTTTGAACCTTTCAAATAATTCACACTTGTATTTCATCAAATACAAACATTCAACTCTTTAAATGATCATCTCCTTTTCTTATACTAGTTTGTTCAACTTGCAAAATAAATTTTCACGTAAGTCAAGTATACAAAATCTATTAAGTAATATTCCAGTTCTATACAAAATATTATTATTATAAATAGAACAACAATTGTTCTTAAATATAAAACCAAAGATTTCATTGTCCAATAATAAAATAGAAATAATGTTTATGATGATAACTGGAATACAATAACAACTTATTAACTTAATAGGTTTGCCCGTAAACTATAAGTTTCTATGGCTAATGCAGCAACCTTTGCTTCATTTTTCACACATAGGATTACTTATCTTTGTTTAGCTTTCTACTTCTGCTTGGTTCCTTCATAAATCTATATTTATGACAACCAAAGTCGGTATCCAATACCCAAGTAGAACCTTAACTTAAAGAAAAATTTATTTTAAATCATGAACAAAATTAAATTTGTAACCAAAACTTCACCAAGCTTCTTCTGGTTATCTACTCCAGTGTCTAAGCTGATTACAGTGGAAGCAAACTCCTTTGCTATCCGTATCAGTTTTGTTCTTATTGTCCTTTGTTTTTGCCTTTTCTATTTACCTTCTTAGAATCGTTCTTCTTTTCAGAAGATCCTTTGGCCCCTACTAGTAAGACTTGGTCTTTCTTGGTGGAAAGTGACTCAACATTTTTAACACGTTAAGCAAATCAGTGAGGCTGATATCTAGCTTGTTCATATAAAAAAATTACAACAATTATGAAAGAAGTCCGGGATTAAGTGCAAGATCGAATCTTGGTTCAACTCTCCATCCATGACAAAATCCATTGTCCTAATTGTTCAATCAAATTGATCATGTTTAGAACATGTGTCTGTACTGTAGTGTCGTTGGTCATTCTAGATCGGAAGAGCTCCTTAGATATCTGCTATCTATTAGTCATACTTTCCTCACCATCAACTACTTGACGTGCATGAGTATAGTAGGAGTATCCATAGTTTCAGGCTGACGCTGAAGCTTGTTACTCATGGATACGAGCATGATGCATTGAGCCAACTGTGCATTATCTTGCCACTTTCTAAAAATAGCAATCTCTTCCTCAGAGGCATTGTCTGCAACCATTGCAGTAAAGACGTATTAAGGACATAAGATAGCTTTTTAGCCGTGAGAACTTTTCTCAATTTCCTTAACCAATCTGTTTAATTCGGTCCGGTTAATTTAGCATCTAATATGCTACGCAGTGATAGTAATTTAGACATTGTAAAATTCTGTAAATGAATTTGTTCTTAACAACATTTTAGCATACATTCTTTTATTAATTACCAAAATAAATTAGGTCTTATTTTAAATTGGTATCTCCCACTATTTTCTTCAAACTATATTACCCTCAATATATATAGTTCGGCAATATCTAATTAAAGATATGCTAGTGAGAATAAGGATCTCATTTCAAATGTATACAGCCTTGTGTGTGCACAACAAACTATATATAAATAAATAGGTAGACAACTCTTGTCAATTACATCAACTATGTAACTTCTTCTATTTTGCCTCTTAAATCATAATGGTCAATTGTGTGCACATCTGAACTAAAATAATTTAAGTCAGACCCAGCATTTCCATATAAGTGAAGAGAAAACTACAGCCCTTGTGTGTACACAACAAAGTAGTAATGTTCAATTCCTTATAAACATCATATGTAATAAAAATAACATCTTAAATATTTAATACTTGCCTTGTGTGTTCACATCAAACTCATATTAAATATTCAATACTCTATTATTTTTATCATGCTAGATGGCGACGTTCGATATTCTAAATATATTTGAACGTTACAACTTAATATAAAATATTTGAGGGGTTTGTTATTAATTTGTCTCATCTTGTTTAGCGCGCATGCACACATATATATATAAAATACACATCATATTAATTAACATGCGAAACATGTTTGCATAATATATAATATGTATAGTATAAGCATGCACATATAGAATACTATATTCTACCTAGATTGATTATGGATTTTTATTCTAGTTCGGTTCGCTAGAGCCACCAAGTGAACCAAAATGTCAAACCCTAGGGGTGCAAGAATTAATATTTAAATATAACTATTACATTTAAACCCGGGCTCCATTACAAACGAGTCTTCAAGCGCTCCTTGATCCTTGATCTCCAATTCTTTAAAATTAATTCTAACTATTACTATTACAAAACTATTTTAAAATAAATAGAAACATTGATCAGCAGTCAATGGGAAGTACATAGGAGGGAGATAGAATTTATATTAAGAAAAATTAGAGAAGACGAGGTACATAGACCCCATTTAATAAAACTCATACACTCACGCATCCAACTAAAATAAAATCCAATCACATTGGTCAATAGTCCATAACCAATCCCATTTATTATCATACACATCACCATATGTATCAATAAATAACATTCATCTCATGAATAATAAACATTCAATATATATATATATATTGATATCATTTAATGGGCAAATTTAGTTAGTATAAAATCTAAATTTGAATCTAAATAAACTCCTTTATTTTAATTCAAATTTAAATCAAAATAAACCTCTTTTATTTTAATTTATCCTATTTTGAATAAAATAAACTATTTTATTTTAGTCAAAATCTTTAATCAAAATAAACTCCTTTATTTTAATTAATTATGGAATCTAATTCCAAGTAAAAAAAACTCTTTTATTAAAGGAAACACGGATTCTCTTTCCTATTCACAAATAAACTCCTTTATTTTGAATAATATAAAATCTTTTTCCATATCTAAATAAACTCCTTTATTTAAAGAAACATGAAATCCAATTTTAACTGCAATTAGTTATCATAGAATCCAATTCTAACTCTAATTAGTTAGCATGAAATTTAATTTTAAAATTAAAATAAACTCTTTTATTTTAATATTAAAATAAACCTTTTATTTTAAGATTAAAATAAGCTTTTATTTTAATTATAAAATAATTAAGGATATATATATATATATATATATATATATATATATATATATATATATATATATATATATATTACTTAGCAGCTTAAGAACATGCATATTAATAAACATACTAAACAAGTTATTTAACATGGACTTGGCGTGAATCACTTTTGCATGTAAACCGTTATATATGATATAAAGTAACAAAAAATGATTCAGCCCAGCCAAACAAATCACGGAGAAAAAAAAAACAGTTCCGCGAACAGTTCTGCGATTTTTTTATTTAATTTTTTAAATGAATTTTATACAATAAAAATATGCCCAATTAAATTGTTCTAAACACATATTAATATACATATCAAATTAAAACAATTAATAATTTGCATAACGGTTTGACTCTGATGCCACTGTTAGGCTTGTAATATTCATGAACGCAATCAAATTGCACAATATAAGCGGAAACGTGAAAAAACAAAGTTTTAAAATTTTACAAGTCATATACCTGGATCAGCCTTTATGCACAATTATTAATTAAACAAAAAGAAAATGAACAAGAATCATACATTTGAATATTCGAGCTTCCTCAGGTACGAGTTCACCTCCAAATCCTTTCGCGTCCAACTTGAATCCACCGGGTTTGGTTCCTTCCTTTAATCAACGTTAGCCATCAAAGTGTTTGGCCTCTAGAGGTGATCCACCAAGGAAGAAGAAGAATTCAAGAAGTTGGGTGGTTGACTAAACCCTAGTCTTTCTATCTCTATAGAAAAGAACGTACTCTCCAACTCTTAGAATTGCATATATTTTGATATCTGATATAAGACTCCTCTTATAAAGATATCAGGTAACCCTATTTAATTAAAATAAGGTATTATTTATTTAATTAAACTCTTTTAATTAAATGGACTCCTTAATCTTATTAGGGATAATTAATTAAACTCTTTTAACTAATTTCTCCTCCTAATCCTATTAGGAATAAATGAGAGTACTTATATTAAATTAATTCCTAAACTCTTTTAGAAATTAAAATAAAAATAATTATAATAATATTAACAAGACTTCTCTTATTAATTTATATTTAATATTTCTAAAATATTAAATAATAAATATTAAGTTATTTAAT
Source organism: Panax notoginseng (assembly GCA_016801055.1). NCBI lineage: Eukaryota > Viridiplantae > Streptophyta > Magnoliopsida > Apiales > Araliaceae > Panax > Panax notoginseng. Next base: position 78,467,754 of record CM029018.1, read on the forward strand.
TTATTCTATCACCATATATTAAATTAAATATATATAACATATTATTACGATTATGCCATCAACTTCTTCAATAATTATTCTTTCTTTTATGGTGTGACCCTTTAGGTTCACTACAAGAAAATGCTCTAACAGCGACCAATCTTATCAGCGACCGCTTTTTTTGGTCGCAGATAGGATTTTTAGCGACCACCTTTAGCGACCGCACTTGAATTTAGTCGCTAGTTTATGTTAGCGACCGATATCGGTCGCTATTCGGTCGCAGACTCATTTTTGCCTCCAAAAAATTGGCTGGAAATGTTGGCGCGCTGCTTATTTGCCACCAATAAGTAACAGCGACCGCATTCGGTCGCGAATACTTCCACATCATTAAAAATCAGCGACCGCATGCGGTCGCTGATAGCGGTCGCAAATGTATTTCAATAAACCAGTATCAGTTCGTCACTGTCGACCAGAACAGAAGAAAAAAAGAGGGAGAAGAGGCAGAATGGGGAGAAAAGAAGAGGGAGAAGAGGGGAAAACCGCTGCCAAGGTGCACCACTACCTCAGCCGCCGCCGACGCCACCGAGAAGGGGGAGAAAAGAAGAGGGAGAAGAGGGGAAAACCGCTGCCGCCACCCACCACTACCTCAGTCGCCGCCGGCGCCACCGTTACCTACAAATCTTTTGAAAGGTATGTTCAATTGTATTAACCTAGTTCGTTAGCTTGTAAATACTAGTGTTTGATTTAATGATATGTTAGAAGTACTTGGACAGTGATGACTGACATTGAGGAGGGGGGCTGGATTTGATAGATTGTCGTGGATATACTAGTAAAATCTCGTGTATTGTGAAAGATGCAATCAACTGTGACCATGTCTGTGTTGGTCTTGCTTCTTCTTTACATATGCATGTATATATTTATATGCATTGTTCATTGTGATGTAGGGACCCCTTCATTTTCTTTTGTAATTCAGACTACTGTAGGTAGGGTGCGTAATCAATCTGATTTTTGTTGAATCTTTTTATTGAATAGTGGTAATAATTTAAGAAAAATAGTATATATTGCAACTAAATTGATGTAGTGGGTTAATTTTATGTATTGATATAGTAGGATTCATAATTTCTGAGATATATCTAAAACTGTGACTACAAAGAGTGAGCAGCAGTAAAGAATGACAAACTATTTTATTTCTTTCCCTTCTGACTTCAAAGAATAATAATCTAAGAATTTCAACTTAATGAGCAATAAGTCACTTGACAATACTAATGAGCAATAAGTAACTTGACAACTAAATACAGAAGCAAAAATTAGATGGGATATAATGATGAAAAAAGAAACTGAAGCAATTATAAAGGTGTGATGTTACATGTAATAGCAAGAGCAGTGTTTGACTGACTGCTATGAAAAATAATCAATTATTAGTTCAACTTGTAATCTGCATTAAATTTCAATTCCTAACAAAAACAAAGTTTCAAGTCTTGCCAAGTAGGGATAATGTTATGATTATTTATATATTTCTCTTGGTTTGTGTCTTGGGTGCCTAGAAATGACAATATATGCATGCCGTCGTGCATGTGGCTAGTCCATATTATAGGGGAGACTCTGGCGAAATTTTTTTGTTGGTCGGGTAGTTGCGAACATTTATAAAGTACAACGAGCTAATCAAATGCTTAGTAACTAATCAAATGTACACGCATCGCTTGAAAACTGAAACTGAAACATACGTTAGAACCGTACTTAAAGCAAGATATATCCTATATAAGGGACTAATAGGACTAATAGTCCCACATTAAGGGACTAATAGTATGCCTTCTTCTGCAATCTTGATATACGCAGCATATGCAGACCATATATGATGTAATGATTCGTATTCTACCCCTATGAATCTATTGGCTTTAGGTTGGTGTTAGTTAAAATATGTAGGATGACATAAGACCATACTCTAATTTAAGATCCATAACAATATACCATGCCTTTGGGTAGTCGATCTCAAGCGGTGTAAATTTGTTTTGGCATGTATCCTTGTTCAATTCCCGAATAATCATATATGATGCACACTCATGTTATATATGTATATATACATCTATATGTATTTATAAGCATCATAAATGGGATTGAGCTGAATTGTAAATCTCTAACAAGGGAATACAATAAATTCATGTCAACATAGGTACCGTGCAATCATGGACCTCTATTTAGACCGTAGTTGGATGGCACGACGAAAGTCAAGTGCCCAGATAGGTGCTACAGCTGAATTTAGAGCTGGTTGCCAAGTATTTTTGGAGTATGCGTATAGTCACCCGGAATGTATGAATGGTAAGTCGCAGATACGATGTCCATGTTTGAAGTGTAAGAATGTAAATTATATGGATAGAGACATGATAAACTATCATTTACTTGTTTCTGGGTTCATGAGAAATTACGATTCTAAGGTATTTTCCAAAAAAAGGTATTTTCCAAATAAAGAGGGTGTGACTACAAAAAAATCAAGTATACCGTTTAAGATTCTAAGGTATTTTCCAATAACACATCGGCTAAAAAGATTGTACATGTCTTCAAGAACAGCTGAACATATGAGTTGGCATGCGAAATCTCCAGCTAAAGATGGAGAACTAAATCATCCCGCAGATGGGAAGGCTTGGAAAGATTTCAACTTAGCACATCCTGGATTTGCATTGGAACCTAGAAATGTGAGGCTTGGATTGTCCACCGATGGTTTCAATCCGTTTGGCCACTCAGCTGTTCCGTACTCATGTTGGCCTGTGATTGTTACTCCGTACAACTTGCCACCTTGGATGTGTATGAAACAGCCATACTTATTTCTTTCACTCTTGGTTCCTGGTCCTAAGAGTCCTGGAAAGAACTTAGATGTTTACTTGAGACCTCTTATAGACGAGTTGAAGGTATTGTGGGAGGATGGAGTACAGACTTGGGATGTTGCAACGAAAACAAATTTCAACCTTAGGGCAGCGGTTATGTGGACTATAAGTGACTTCCCAGCTTATGGTATGTTAGCTGGATGGAGTACACACGGGAAGTTGGCTTGTCCGTATTGTATGGAGCATACAAAGTCGTTTAATCTATCAAAGGTCGAAAGCCTTGTTGGTTTGACTGTCATCGTCGGTTCTTACCGGTAGATCATCCATTTCGAAGAAATAGAGAACACTTCAGGAAAGGGAAAGTAGACAATGATATACCTGCACCGCGATTTTCGGGAACGGAGATGCGAGATCGTGTGATGAGATTGCCGGTTATCCCATTTGGTAAGGTTGATGCCACAAATATAATCAATGGGTTTGGCGAATCTCATAACTGGGTTCGGAGAAGCATCTTTTGGGAACTGCCTTATTGGTCTACAAATTTGATTCGTCATAATCTAGATGTGATGCATATTGAGAAGAATGTGTTTGACAATGTGTTTAACACTGTGATGAATGTTACGGGGAAGACAAAAGATAACGATAAGGCACGTTTGGACATGAAAGATATTTGTAAGCGTCCCGGATTAGAACTTTACGAATCTCCTAATGGTAAGATTGTCAAACCGCATGCAAAGTACACATTGTCCAAAAAGCAAGTTGAAGATGTATGCACATGGGTTAAGTCTCTGAAACTACCAGATGGATATGCATCAAACATTGCAAGGTGTGTTACGGGTGGGAAATTGCAAGGGATGAAGAGTCATGACTGTCATGTGTTCATGGAGAGGCTCATGCCTATAGCATTTCGGGATCTGCTTGATAAACCAATATGGGATGCTTTGACGGATCTTAGTCGTTTCTTCAAAGACTTATGTTCAAAATCATTAAATGAGAAGGACATGTCTGTACTTGAGAAGAACATCATAGAGATCACGTGTAAACTGGAAAAAATATTCCCACCTGGTTTTTTTGACTCCATGGAGCATTTGCAAATCCATCTTCCCTATGAAGCTCGTGTTGGGGGTCCAGTTCAATATAGATGGATGTACCCTTTCGAAAGGGTGATGGGAAACCTTAAGAGAAAGGTTAAGAATAGAGCTTATATCGAGGGGTCGATATGCGAGGCATACAGTTTCGATGAGATATCTACGTTTGTCTCAGACTATTTTCCGGACGAAGTCTTGACAAAGGCCAATCGAGTATCGAGACATGATGATGGGGGAAATGTTGAACTAAATGGTCGACTATCTGTATTTGGTCTATCGGGCCGCGCTTATGGAAAAGGGAAGCGCATATTCCTCTCTGAGCAAGAATTACATGCTGCACATACTTACATTCTTCTCAATTGCGAGGAGATTGACGAATTTGTGAGGTACACATGTAAACTTGATAATTTATCTTTTAAGTTGACAATTTATTCCAATATGTTAATGTTTATAACATGGTATAGATTGTACGATGACGAGTTAAAAGTGAAGCATCCCGGCATAACTGATAAAGATGTTCAAATCAATCGGGATAAAAACTTTGCACTTTGGCTAAAGGACAAAGTAAGTTTAATTTTTAAGCACGTAATATATATATATATACTCCATGTTAACTATGACTTCATTTAATAAGATGGAGTTTTTGTAGGCTTTGACTAAGGGATCAACGATTCCGGCTAATGTACAAGTCCTAGCTATGGGACCAGACAGGGACCAAGTCACCCGCAATGGTTACAAAATAAATGGTTGTGAATTTCACACAAAGGCATATGAGCACGGTAAAAGAACAACGAACTCTGGAGTGTGTGTCCAAGGAGATTGTTACAATGAGCTTGGTCGTGCCTTTTATGGGGAGTTGGAGGAAATCGTAGAGTTGTCGTACAAGGGCACGTACGGTGGTCATATTCACTTGTTCAAGTGCCATTGGTTTGATTCAGAAAAAGGGATACGTGTTGACAGACATGGAATCGTCGATATTGACCTCCATAGGTCTGCGTACTCCAACGAACCATTTGTATTACCAACTCAAACAATACAAGTATACTATACTCCTAGTCCAGTTAGGAAAAGGGATAGACCGCCTACAGATTGGCAAGTTGTAATTTATACTCCCGCGCGTAGTCGTGTCCAAGTAATAGACGGGGATTTCTACCAAGAGGAAATGCTTCAGAGACCTCCTATAATAAATATAGAGGACAACAATGATGTAATCCAGTTAGAGGGTGGAGATGAACCTGATGAATTGGATCCCGAGACAGTTATTGTGCAGGATGACAGTGATATTGAGAAAGAGTTATTGACTGACACTGACACAGAATCTGAAGATGGTTATGAATCTCCGATACTTGTACAAAATGATTCTGACTCATCAGACAACGATTTTCATTAAAATGTATGTTTAGTTTTAATTGTACAAAATGTATGTTTATGTTCATGTTCATGTTTAGTTCATAATTATGTACCTTTCATTTATGTTCTCTATATAGGAATGTTCTCTATATCCTTAACTATATCATTTATAGTTGTTGTAGTTAACTATTTTGCAGTCATGTTTATGTACCTTTCACTTATGGTAATCGTACTTAACTATTTCATACAATTAATTGTCATTCATAATTTCATACTAACATCCTAATTTTTTTTATTTATAGATGTCTTCTGAACCTGTTGCACGAAAGCGCGGGTTGGGTCGGGGCCCTAATCATGTGCCGAAGGCCCCGGCTAATCCGGATGATCGCATTCTTATACAGATCCGTCCTCCTCCAGAAAGCACGTAAGTTAAACATCGTGTATATATAAGGGTTTAATATTTCCATTGTTATAAATATATTTTAATGTAAATTATTGTATATTGTAGTGATTTTCAAGATAGTAAAATTGTGAAGTGCATTTCACAATTATGCTTACAGAACTGGCCTACGCCAGTGATTACATGGGCGAGCACACCTCTCGCCCATAAGGATGCAGTTTGGGCTGAATTTCAGGTATATTTATTTAATCACTCTGATAGATAATACATAGTTAATCAACTAATAGTTTAGTAATGTTGGATTATGGTATTATAGTAGTTTTAATATTATTATTGTTGTTTTATTTGCAGAAGCGGTATAGATGGGACGACGCACATGCATCAGTTATTCACGCACTGTTCTGGTAGAAGTGCGCCGTCCGGACTAAAGATAATCTAAACAAAGAACGACAGAAAGCCCTGCACAATGCTGAGATTGACCATCCAGGACAGGGTGAGCAGTATATGCATGAGCATTGCCCCTGGTGGTGCGCACATCCCATATGGGTGCAGATGTGTGAGCAGTGGAGAGCTGAGAGCTGGGTCAAGAGACGTAAGACTGCCGCCTCGAACAGATCCTCAGGTGTATCTGAAGGCGAAAAGGCAAAAGGCACGTACAAGGGCGGCAGTATATCTCAGCTGCAACATATTGCTGCTAGGGTACGTATGTATAACAAGCTTATTGGCTTAGTTATTTGTCTTTATGTTTACAGTCATGTTTTGTAGCTAAAATATCATATGTTTACATATTAATATGAGAACATGAACTGTAGGAGTCTGAGTCTCAAGGTCAACCTATCAATTGGTTAGATGTGTATGTGGCCACCCGTGATGGTCTGCCTGATGCTGTTCAGATAGCGGTAATAAGTTAACTTTAAATATATTATAGTCATGTTTTTTAGCATTTCGTATTTATTTTTAACTATTTATTTGTTGACCTTCTGACAGGACACTTATAAGGGCTTAATGAACGAGCGCTATCCTGAAGGCACCCCGCGTCCGGCGATTGATCAAGAATTGTGGGAGAGGGCGTCCGTCGTGAAGAAAAATTATGTTAAAGGTCAAGGACAAAGACGACGCCCGACCATCAGTGGCACAGGCAGCTCTGCTACCCAGTCTACACAGTCTACACAGTCATCAGGTCATCCAGCCTATCATACTCCTGCTGACTGTGTGAGAGCGATCTGTCAAAATCGTGATCTTCTTCTTATACTGGGCGGGCATCTGCATTCTCTGAATCCTGATGACTTGGCAAAGGCAGTGGCGGAAGCAGCAGCATCACAGCATCAGGGTGGCGACCAGGTACTTTTAATGTTTCATTACGTACATTGTCTATTATTTAGCTTTCCCCAAGTCATAGCAGTATCAACACATGTAACATATATGTTTTATTCTTTTGTTAATTACAGGGTACTAATTTGAATGATCCATGAAGAGCTAGACCAGTCATGCATGTTAGATTTGTAAAGCCTTGTTAGACTTGTTTTTTAGATTTTTAAAGCCTTGTAATCTTTTAAACTACTTATCTTTGGACTGTATTGGTTTACGATTCTATTATATGGATGTTTACGATTGTATTGTGTTGTGTTGATTTAGATTCATTCTTTGGACTGTATGTATGGATGGATGTTTATCATATAGTAGTTATCATGGATGGATGCTTATATATACTGCTGTGTGTTGGGATAAAAAGCAGGCACAAAGCAGGTTATTTTTGGGAAATCAATAAAACAGGAAAAATATTTAAAAAAAAAAACAAAGTCAGCGACCGCGTGCGGTCGCTGATACAGTATTAGCGACCCAGTAAGGTTCGTCTACTTCAGCGACCGCATGCGGTCGCTATTACCAGTCGCTGACACGTGTACCACATCACGTCTGACGCATGACTCAGCATGAGTCAGAATAGCGACAGCTGAGGTCGCTGATTGCGGTCGCTAATAATGCGGTCGCTATTGTTGGTCGCTGATGTCTTTTTAGCGACAAGATTTTCTGCGACTACTATTAGCGACTGCATCCGGTCGCTGATACCCATCTGCGACTATATGCGGTCGCAGATGTGCGGTCGCTGATAAGCCTTTTTGTTGTAGTGGTTCTCCATATTAAACCGGTTGCGAATAAATTAATTAGAACAATTCTAATCTTATTTAAATAAATAAATTAAACGATTAATTTATTTAAATAAATAATATTTATTCTACGGTAGGGATAAGCCTCCCTAGCGATCAACGACTTTCCAGATAATATAGATTTCAACATTAATCATAAAAGAACCTTTGAGTAAATAGTTACCGTACAATTCAATCCTTCCACCATACAATGTCCCAATTAAATATAAGACATTGAATTACTGTCAAGTCTTATTTTATTTAATTATATGTATTTCGACTCTTAAATGCACAACACCAAATAATACAAATTAGAAACTCCTTTCTAATTTCATTCTGCCTTGGCCAAGGACTACTAGGTTATCATTTATCGAATCACATATGACATTTCTATTCTTTTACTAGAAGTGGTAGATTCTTTATTGATCATACATTATCTCCATGTACAGCTTATTATACCCAAGAATACCCTTTGATATACCCTAAGGGTCTTAAGGAATAAGTCAAAGTATAACTCATCATACACAAGATACTATGATGATCTCAAGTCCAAGGAACACTTGTACTACTATCACTACAAAAATTCCTATTGACAGGCAAGTAAAACTCCATTAGGTATTCCTTAGCGAGCCACGTTCAGTGAACTTATTTTCTAATAAGCACCTACATACTTGCTTTAGTGTCTCCACCCAAATGATCATGAGATCAATCATCCTCATCCAATGAGCAAGAAACGTATGTACCAATCTATCCGGATTCACTAATTCTCAATTTAGTAATCCAACGATTGGGAACTATTTTAGTTTTAAGCTTTCTAAGAATTTAGATCTCATTAGAATGATAATCATCATTATTCTAAAAGCATTGCTTAAAACTATGGGTTTATCACATATTATAAAATAACATCGTGTAGATAATTAAAAGTCTTTAATAAATTAATACTTTTTATTAATAAATGAATAAGATTGTTAAAAAGTATATGCTTTATCATCAAACATGATTGGCTTGTGTGCATACTACTTTAATACTTTCCAACGGAAGTATTGGGAAGGAGTATAGATAAGGAAGAGCTTCAAAGATCTAGGGTTGCTGGAGTTGCCAAGTTTGGAGAAAAGGTGGACTGTTCTAAACCGTATGATATAGTGAGTCTGAAGTCTCACTCTACGATCCACCAAGAACACTTAGAGATAAACTAACAAAGAAACAGAAGTGAGAGTTCTGTTATGTGTAAGTGAGAGTTCTGTTATGTGTAAGTGAGAGTTCTACTACAAGAAGAGTGTTCTGAACTACCGAGAGAAAGAAGAGTATCATGTCATTTTGGTGTCCATCATTGGAAGACTCTAAGTACCATAGAGAAGAGCTCACAGTCATCTTAGCAAGTCCATAATGAGAAGACATTAAGAATCAAGAAGGGGAATCACAAACGTCATCATGGTGACAAGCATGAGAAAGTTTCTAAGTACCTAGCAGAAGAGCTTACAGTCATCTTAGAGACCCATCATGTGCAGCCATCATGTATCAAGAAGAATGATCTTCAAGGTAGTCATCAAGGGATCATCCGAAGTGGTTGAGTAACTGAAAAAGCTGAGCATCATGCAACACTTAACTACACTTCAAGGGTGATCACGCCAAGCTGCTAAGTATAGAAGATGTTCAGAGCATGAAGACATCTTTGCAGCTCAGCACCAACTCCAACAAACAAACAAACAACTCAATAAAAGCCAGGGCCTGAGGGGTCCTTGTCCAGAGGGACTAAACGAAGTTCCAAGCCTGCTGGGCTTGAAGAGTTTCTAGGGAACTAGAGGAGTCCCAAGGCTGCTGGCCTTGGAGAGTTCTTAGTGAACTGAAGTCCCAAGGCTGCTGGCCTTGAAGGAATCTTAGTGATTCAGGGTGCTGTCCTTCCTTAGTGGAAATCCTGCTAATTGAAAGAAGAAGAGTGGATTAGGAGCTTGAGTCTCTGAACCACTTAAAACTCCTTGTGTCTTTTACGTTATGTCATTTACATTATTTACTATAACTGCTATGTATGTTTTAACCGCTTACAACCGAACTAACTCTATGAACAATGTATGTATGATTATGAATATATCAATGAAGGGGATCTTTTTCTCATTCCGTTGTGCTTGAAAAGATTCTTATGTTTGTCATATGCTAATGTAATATCAATAAAAATAAAAGAGAAAAATATTTGAAAATAAAAAGGATCTATTCAACCCCCCTTCTAGATCTGTTGTGCCTACTAGGAACTAACAATTGGTATAAAAGCTGGTTCTCGTGCTATATTCAAAAGCTAATCACTTTAAGTCTGATCCCAGGCACAAACATTGTTCTAAACTTAGTTTAATAGTAAGAAACTTGTTATATGCAGATGAGCTCACACGTTAGAAATATTGTGTGCGGGTAAATATGTATATACACCTGAAGCTGCTCAGATTGGTCCATATTCTCAAATATTATATCAACAAGACCAATCCTAGCCTGCAGTCAATCTTGTAGTCTGAAGACCAGATGAGATAGCCCAAGAGACATCAACAACGTAGAGTCAAGCATCCACCAGCCTGAAAGATTAAAAGGCCCTACATGCAAAGAAATGCTTATCCAGAGAAGAAAGAAGTTCTTCTCAGATATATGTCTGGCCAACCAGTGGCTGGGTGTAAACTTCATGAACTGAAGGATGTCAAAGAACTAAAAATGCTGAGATTCTCAGGCTACATCTTCAAGACCATGACTGATTGATTAAAGGCCAATAAGAGCAATAAGCTGTCAGGAGCAAAAGTGAAGCTATGCACATCAATGCCTAAACTCAGTACATTAAAGATAAATGACTGTTGAGTAACTGACAATAAAAAGGTACGGTTCCTCACTATTACATGTGTTCATCATAAAAGCACCCTCTTATGAACCATAACAGATTTCAGTCAAGAAGTCATAATCTACCTAAAAAGGTGAAGAGAGAAAGTACTCTGAGGATGTAAACTCAAATGTCTATAAACTTTCTCTCCATCCAAGCTTTAGGTTGAAGATGACATTTTGAAGGAAATCTGAAATGGGTCATAAGAGCATCACTGGTCAAATTAATTTTATGTGAAGTAATCTTTGCTGATGGGTTAATATGTATGTACAAATCCTTGTTCTAAGTGTTTGATAACACACAGAGTATGATCAGTTCTAAAAGAGTATCTTGATGATGTGTAGAAACTGATCACCTCCATGAATCAACTAGATACTCCTAAATCGTATAGTTGATTCTCACTTTGTGAACACTTAAATGTTGTGAACATAACCCAGCAAATCATGAAACCATCAAAGATAAAGAGTGTGTTATTAAATGTCAGATCTTACACACACTCACCTTCATGCATATAAAAATGTATTATCTAAAACTAGTTTTGTGCATGAATATGATGTTGGTGATAAATGTGATGATTATCCAAATATAAGTGGAACAGGGGTTTAGAAAACTAACCTAGCAGGACCCATTTAATTATAGGTACCAAAAATAGAAATATATTTAAACCTACAGGTACTTGGTATGTCTGACCACACTAAGGAATGCTGAAGCAGAAGATTTCAGTTAAGAAAACTCAACCAGCAGAAGGCTAAGGACTGTTTAGAAAAGATTCTGATAAAACTCCTATATGTCCAAGCCTATCCTCGAAGACCCACTGAGCTAAACTGAATGAAGCTCACATGGCTGCTAATTTGTATATGGAAGCAAGCCATGCAACCAAAGATGAAAAGGGTCTTATATGCTCAAATCAGGCAAAGCAAACAATATGAGAAGAATCCTCAAGGAAGCTCACATCAAAGGATCATCGAGCATCAGTCGAGAGGAACTCATTACGGGAGCAGAACCTCTCAAACACAAGACTGTCAAAGAAGACTACGTTCGTAGTGCTGTCAAAATATCGTAGAGTGATCAGTCCTTAAAATATCCATGCCTACGATACAGGGAGATCTAAGTGATAATGGTGATTCCAGTCAGAAGGAGATGTGCAAGGCTGCCTTCTAATACATATGTAGAAAAGGGAATAACAGCTGAGAAAACAACATCATCCATGGGGAGCAGTGATCTGTTGAGAAAAAATAGTACTGAGATATACTATGAAGAAATGTACTAGCTACAGAGTCCCAAAACTTTGTGGCTGATGAACTAAATGAAGATCCATAGTCAGTAGGAACATCTCAAAACATATTACTTATAACCTTTTAGCCACCCAACCCAACATCGTGAAGTGCCTACGATCAAACATATGATCGTAGTGTAAGAGCATGATGTTGCCTCTTTTTTAGTTCTAATAAAAGAGCTCTAACTCATGCAAGCATACATGTGTCAACAAGTAATACAGAGCAAGTAAAGTATCGATCCCACAGAGAAAGTTATTTAATTTAAATTACTATGCATTAATTAAATCACTATATTTATATGCTCAAACTAATGAATATGATTGGTGAATTAGGCTAACCGCAAATAACGAGTAAAACAATAATAAAGATGTGATAAATCAAATTTGAAAGTAATGAGATCCTAACTTCATTTAATACTTCATTTAATTACCGCTATCATGCAAGACTTGTTCATATATCACAGGAAAGTAGCCAAGAGCACTAATAGAGTCATAGCCATTTTTCAATGCACTATGACCTACTTACACAGCATCCACAAGCGATAGACTCTATGTAATCATCAATATAATCAAAATCACTATATGTCTATGTGAAATTGTAACCATATTGAATTTAAGCACAAGCCCTTATTCTAACTCATACGGTGAAATAATATATGTTTATTTAGTTCATAAAATACACAAGCCATATAAAATAGCCCCATATACGTATGATGTCATGATTACAATCCATACTTCCGTGTTTATTGTCAAGTCCATACAAGTGCTAAAAGTGAATGGTGATCAAGCATTCATACATGCAAAACAATAATGATAGAAATCCCATATGATATGTAAAACAGTCCAGCATTCAAGCATGCAACCAAACTACATATTAAAATCCGTTAGAATCCCATAATGGAGTTTAGTTCATGACTGAACCAAAAGCCATTATGGGATCAAAGCTAAACATAACTAATAAACAAACAATTGAAAGATGAAAGATAAAAACGATCAAACCCAATTGCTGATTATAATCCACTGTTAATGTTCAAATCCTCACATGAATCCAGTAAATACTAATAAATATCCATAATGACAGAAAATCCCAAGAAGAATTAGAAAAGTTGGACTTTAGGCTTCCTTCTACGTTGGAATCTCTTTCAAAGTGTAAACCCTAGTTATTAAAATGAAAATACATAAAAACTGAGTAATGATGCGTCTGACACCAGTCAAAAATCATTTTAAATCAATTGCAACCCTTAAAATTAGAAATTAAAATAAATAGCTCAGCATTCTTCAGGCATCGCGCGCGGCCGCGCGCTCCCCCAGTGTAATCCTCGCGCGGGCGCGTAACTTGTAGTGTGTAATGTTGTCCAGTCGGGTGCTCGCGTGGGAGCGCGTCCCCCAGCTTGTCCTGCCGCGCGGCTTCTACAATTTTAAGTTCTGGTTCTGCTGCTGCAACTGATCTATTCTACTGCTCATTCCTTTGTCCATCCCTGCTTAGCATCCTGCTCCACTTGATCCTCATGCCACGCATATCCCAGCTTGTGCCTCGCTTCAAGCGTCCATTCGCCTCGTGCCCTCTAATTCCACATAATTAGGCCGTTTCCTGCACTTTTTCACCAAAATGAGTTTTAAGTAAATGCAATGCAAACTAACATGAAATGCACTAAAAACTCATTAAAATGTACTTGAGAAGGGCGCAGTTCGCGTAAATTGCTTTCCAATAAGTAGGTATAAAACTCACTTATCAAATACGCCCAAACTTGAACTGTTGCTTGCCCTCAAGCAATGCATACTAATGAATAATGAAAATGTAGCTATATTACTATGCAACTAAACTATGATGCAACTAATCTCACATTAATCCAGCTATCATAGAAATTCAGTCCAAAATGCCTCAGCGAATTTTTCCAGATTCAAACCAAACTATAGGCATAATGTCATACACTCAGAAAATTCATAAATACTATAGATATGCTGTGTGTGTGTGTGTGTTATGTTCACCAGAACTTGATTTAAGCAAAGAATACTCGTGCTATATTGCTCAAAACAGAAAATTATAGTTTAAATCGAGACTCATGTATATATATGCAACGGAGACTATTCCAACATATCAAAACAAACTAAGGTTCAACAATGGGCTTAACTGCTTTATTTTTACTCACGAGGGCGATTTTCGCACTTTTCCGCTGTGTTTATTGCTGTTTTTCTTTTCTTTTTATTTTTCTTTTCTTTTTTTTTTCATATGACTGTGCAATGTCTTACTTCATTAGGCAACACTGCTACCCCTTAGCGAGCTTTCAACCAACGACTCCCAGACCATGAAAGACCTTAGGGCGCTAGGTGTAGAGACAATCTCCTCGGGCGTACTTACTCAAGTAGCCAGGGTCCCGAAATAAGACTAGCCGCATTATTGCTATTTGATTTTAATTTTTTTTTATACATAGATACCCATATTTTCCCAAAGTTTTAAAAAAATCAATGTTTTAAACCGTCTAAGTTCACTTTCCACATATTTCCCTTTTTAAAACTACATTTTCTATCGAGCAATGCAACACATACTTCTTATACCTACAAGTGATTGCGAACACATTCGTGCAAACCAAAAGCATTTAAACAGTATTATGAATTGCATTGTGTAAAATATTATATCGCAGCTCATATTATCCAAAATACTCAAAAATCATTTAAAAACTTCACTATCATCATCGGCTAGACAGAAATTTCCATACGACAAGAACTGTGAGACATGCAAATTAAACATGAACATGCAAATAAACATGCAACTATATGCAAAAATAAACTATATGATGCAAAAATTTAAACTAAACATACAAAAACAAAAAAAATTAAACTAATCGTGCTCAAACTACATGCAACTACACTAATGCAACTATACTACTACCCCAATACCCCCAAACTTATAATATTCAATGCCCCATTGAATGAAGGTAAAGGGTATAGAAAACTCCCCTAGTGATCAGTGGTACCACCCTCCTCGGGTGGTGAATCTGGTGGTGGATATGGCACGGCTGTCCCTAACTGAGGCCATTCTAGCGTTGTTCGTTGCTGCGCAAAAGCTTTGGCCAAGGCCCTCGCGAGTCCCTTCGCAAACGTGCCGAAATTATCGTACATGGCCTCGACTTTTCGCTCCAACCTTCGGAGCTGGCGATCAATATGGGCAGCAGGTGCTTGCGTGGATGGGCCTGCCTCATCTGTCTGAGGGGGCTGCTGTGATGGCTCTGGGAAAGTAGGCTGAATGATAAATCCTCGCCCGCGTGGGTGTGGCACACCTCCTGCCCAATCCTTAAATTTTGCAATTGTGGCATGAGTTATGTCCTGGCTTGGGTATTGCATTTGTTCGTTACCCCAGTTGCATCCCTTATTAGCACATAGCATAGCAACCACTGATGCATGTGGAATGCTCCCAATGGTGCCTCCCCTTAGATATCGCAACATATTCTGATGGATGAGATGACAAATGTCAATATATTTCCCGGTGATTATGCCCCACAGAATAATTGCCCTATCCGCTGTGATTTCGTGCTGATGAGAGGAAGGCACGAGCTTGGCAGATATGAACAGATTCCATGCCTTTGCATATCGGTTCAGGGTGGCAACTGGGAATGTGCGAGGTTGAGTCGTGCCGACTTTATAGGTCCATTTCGTGCCAGACACACATAATTTAACAATAACCAACTCCAAGTCTATCTCCAAATGTGCACCGATGACCCAATTAGCAGCCCCCGTTGGCGGTGTATCGGTAAGTCTAAAAATGGTGCAGATGGCACGTGGTTTGAAATCTATCTCGACACCGCGAACCATAGATATACCGCTCATGGTGACCTTGGCATTGGCATAAAACTCGCGAACTATGCTCATCTGAATGGGTATGGGAGTAGCAGTCAGTCCACCCCAGCCTCTCTCATGAATCATGGCACATAACTGACCATCTTGCCCCTTTGGTTTGAAATCGCGCTCCTTGATAAACGTCTTTGTCACAATTCTGTAGTACTCCTGCTGAGCTTCCAAGTTTAGAAACTTTGTGTGATCCACGATATCCTCCCCTTGACTGCCCGAGGAAGATGAAGAAGAAGATGCAATAGAACGTGCTCGCTTAGGCCCCATTTGCAGTTGATAAAGATCGCACAGATTATTTGACTGAGAATGAAAAAGAACTAGTGATGAGAGTACTCTCAAGTTCGTCTCTGCCCAACTGAATCAGAAGCCCTAGTTTATATCAGTGGATGAGAGCGTGGGTTTGAGCTTTAACCGTGGAGAGAATCATGGATATGTGATTGAGAGATGTACGGCTTCAATTTGTAACTGATAGAGAGATAGAGTCATGAGTTATGGAGAGACACTATGATTGCGCTTCTGTTTTGATTGCAAGTGAGAGTCCAACTGATCTCCATCACGTTTTTAAACTTAAAATTTTTTCCACATTTGATGTCGCGCGCGGCTGCGCGAGGTTTTAATCGGTTGGGCGCGCGGGCGCGCGGTTGACAAATCTAGTCTGACAGGCATATCGCGCGGGCGCGCGGGTCTGTGCTGAAATTGTTGTGCGGCCGCGCGTCCCTGTTACCTGCACTGCTAGCTTAAATTTTTTTTTTTGAATCTGCAAGACAGAAATGTATGCTCTCCAATACACCTGCAATAACATCAATAGACCTTATCAAAGCATGGTTTACTAAATAAAAATGAATGGCTATTCTGTCACCCTAATTTCAATGCAATGTACGAACATGCTCTTCTGTGATTCGACTACGATGAATAAGCATATAAAGGTACTCATAATATCCTAACAAGTAATGAGAATAAGCTAAACCAAATAACTTGAACTAAATAAATACTAAGTAGAGATGGAAACAATGGGTTGCCTCCCATCAAGCGCTAAGTTATAGTCAATTAGCCTGACTGTCTTTGAGTCTCATGTTGAAGATAGAATCAAGGTGACTTTCTTTCTGTCCACCTCACCACCAGAATCACTCTTCAATCTCTGGCCATTCACTTTAAGTTGCTTGTCTAGAAACTTATCACATACTTCAATGGTTCCATACTGTGGAGTGGTATCTAGATATTGAACGAATTTATTTAATTCCTCATCCTCCACATCTGAATTTTCAGCAATGATGCTTCTCAATGGTTCACAATCCACTATACTCTGTACTTCATCATTTAGAACCCGGTTCACCACATCAACCCGGAAGCATTCTTCTTCATTTGTTGGGAACTTCATTGCCTTAAAGACGTTAAAGGTCACCTCCTGATCATGTACACGCATCGTGAGTTCCCCTTTTTGCACATCTATCGAAGTCCTGCCTGTGGCTAAGAATGGTCTCCCTAGTATAATTGGTAAATTTTTATCTTCCTTGTAATCCAAAATGATGAAGTCAGCCGAAAAGATAAATTTGTCCACCTTTACAAAAGACATCTTCAACAAGTCCCTGTGGATATGTGATGGATATATCAGCTAACTGTAACGCAATGTTTGTCGGCCTTGGAGCCGGTAATCCCAACTGATTGAATACTGACAAGGGAATCAAATGTATGCTTGCCCCAAGATCACATAAACACTTTTCAAAATTCATCTTCCCGATTGTGCACGGGATTGTGAAACTGCCCGGATCCTTCAGCTTCGGAGGTAACTTCTGCTGAAGTACTACACTGCATTCTTCTGTTAAGGCTACTATCTCAAATTCGTCTAATCTCCTCTTCCTTGACAATATACCCTTCATGAACTTTGCATAGCTTGGCATTTGTTCCAATGCCTCGGCGAAAGGTATATTAATTTACAGCTTTTTAAATATCTCTAGAAACTTGCTGAATTGCTTATCTTCCCTCTACTTATTTAATCTTTGCGGATACGAAACTTGAGGGTGAATTGGTGGTACTGAACTCTTAAGCTTCTCCTCTGAACCTGCTTTATCTTTCTCTTCCTGCTGAACCTCAGACTTTTCCAGACTTTCTTCTTTAGCAATTGATTGCTCTACCTCGCACGGCTGCGCGGCCTCTTCAGTACAATTGGGCGCGGGCGCGCGACTTGCAGTGTCTGTAATATTCTTCCCAGATCTTAATGTGATTGCTTGACACTGTTCTTTCCTGTCTCTTTTTGGATTTATCTCAGTATTACTTGGCAAAGAACCCTGGGGCCTGTTGGTAAGCATGTTTGCCATATGCCCCATCTGAGTTTCCAGATTCTTAATAGCCACTGCTTGGCTTTTGATCATAACCTCTGTATTTGACATTTATTTAATCATTATCTCCTCCATTTCTGATTTCTTTTCTTGCTGAGGTGCAGCTGGAGTGTGATGTTGCTGTTGTTGAGAAAATCTCGGCGGAAAAGGTGGTCTAGGAATAAACTGTGGCTGCGCTGGTTGTGACTAAAACTGATTACTTGTTTGAAACTGATTCTGCTGATTCCCTTGGTTATTTGACCAACTAAAGTTTGGATGATTACGATTGTTGGGGTTGTATGTGTTCTGAAACTGACCTTGATCTTTTCTGTAATTGCTCACATACTGTACTGACTCTGAGCTGATAGTACATTGCTCTGTCGAGTGTGACCCCGCACAAATCGCACATACAAATGCAACCTTCTTTGTTTTACCTTCTGCTAATATATCTATTTTATTTGCCATGGCTGCCATCTGTGCTAACAACTGCGTGATAGCATCTACTTCTAACACACCTGCAACCTTGGGATCTGGCATTCGAGATGTAAGATTCTAAAAATCGTTTGATGTCATTATCTCGATAAGGTTATAGGCTTCCTCATAGTTTTTTGCCCATAATGCCCCTACTGTAGCTGCATCTACAATCGGTCTCGACTGCCATCCCAATCCATTATAAAATGTATTGATCACCATCCAGTCTAACATACCGTGATGTGGACACTTTCTCAGCATCTCTTTATATCTTTCCCATGCTTCATATAAGGATTCACCCTATTGTTGCTCAAATTGATAGATAATTGTTCTCATCTTTGCAGTCTTAGCCATTGGGAAGAACTTGGCTAAGAATTTCTGTGCTAAGTCCTCCCATGTAGTTATAGATCCTGCTGGCAAAGAATGAAGCCAACTTCTTGCTTTATCCCTCAATGAGAATGGGAATAGCCTAAGTCTGATAGCATCCTCCGTCACACCGTTGTATCTGAATGTATCACAAATTTCAATGAAACTCAACAGGTGTTCATTCGGATCATTTGTAGCGGCACCCCCAAACTATACCAAATTTTGTACCATCTGAATAGTGCTCGTTTTTATCTCGAATGTATTGGCTGCTATCGCTGGTCTGACTATGCTAGATTGTAGTCCATTAATATTGGGCATGGAATATTCCTTCAGAGCCCTATTCTCTTCTCTTTGCTCTTCTCCTTATGCCTCGGCTGCCATATTAGATGTAGTACTTTCTAATTGTGCTTGTAAATTTCTACGAACACTCGCTTTCCAACCTCTCCCGTTTATGTTATCCTGAACAGGTGTTAAGTCGGGGTTGGATGACCGCGTGCGCATAAAAATTTATATAAATTCCTGAAACAAAAACAAAAAATTTGAAATGAGATAAGAATAGATTTGTCTAAGTTATACAATATAGCTTAAAACTAATGATGATAATTTAAATTTAAACGCCTGTCCCCGGCAACGGCGCCAAAAACTTGTTGCCTCTTTTTTAGTTCTAACAAAAGAGCTCTAACTCATGCAAGCATACATGTGTCAACAAGTAATACAGAGCAAGTAAAGTATCGGTCCCACAGAGAAAATTGTTTAATTTAAATTACTATGCATCAATTAAATCACTATATTTATATACTCAAACTAATGAATATGATTGGTGAATTAGGCTAATTGCAAATAACGACTAAAATAAGAATAAAGATGTGATAAATCAAATTTTTAAGTAATGGGATCCTAACTTCATTTAATTACCACTATCATGCAAGACTTGTTCACATATCACAGGAAAGTAGCCAAGAGCACTAATAGAGTCATAGCCATTTTTCAATGCACTATGACCTACTTACATAGCATCCACAAGCGATAGACTCTATGTAATTATCAATATAATCAAAATCACTATATGTCTATGTGAAATTGCAACCATATTGAATTTAAGCACAAGCCCTTATTCTAACTCATACGGTGAAACAATATATGTCTATCTGGTTCACGAAATACACAAGCCATATAAAACAGCCCCATATACGTATGCTATAATGATTACAATCCATACTTGTATGTTCATTGTCAATTTCATACAAGTACTAAAAGCTAATGGTGATCAAGCATTCATGTACGCAAAATAATCATGATAGAAATCTCATATGATATGTAAAACAGTCCAGCATTCAAGCATGCAACCAAACTACATATTAAAATCCGTTAGAATCCCATAATGGAGTTTAGTTCATGACGGAACCAAAATTCATTATGGGATCAAAGCTAAACATGGCTAATAAACAAACAATTGAAAGATGAAAGATAGAAACGATCAAACCCAATTACTGATTATAATCCACTGTTAACGTTCAAATCCTCATATGAATCCAGCAAATACTAATAAATATCCACACTGATAGAAAATCCCAAGAAGAATTAGAAAAGTTTGAGTTTAGGCTTCCTTCTACGTTCGAATCTCTCTCAAAGTGTAAACCCTAGTTATTAAAATGAAAATACGTAAAAACTGAATAATGATGCGTCTGACACCAGTCATAAATCGTTTTAAATCAATTACACCCCTTAAAATTGGAAATTAAAATAAACAGCTCAGCATTAATCAGGCATCGCGCTCGGCCGCGCGCTCCCCTAGTGTAATCCTCGCGCGGGCGCGCAACTTGCAGTGTGTAATGTTGTCTAGCCGGGTGCTTGAACGGGCGCGCGTCCCCCAGCTTGTCCTACCACGCGGCTTCTGTAATTTTGAGTTCTGGTTCTGTTGCTACAACTGATCTGTTTTGCTGCTCATTCCTTTGTCCATGTGATGCCCCCAAATTCGGGTATCTTCAAACCCGACAGATGGTGCTCCACGATACTACAATTCATACAGTCATTCCATTGAGACAACAACAAAATGATTGTATTTACTATATTCTTATTACATTTGTAATAAATCCTTTCCCAGGTTCATAACCGAATACATTCTTTGTTCTTCATAAGTATATTACATACAAATATACTAATCTATTACAGGACGATTAACTGTCCATCTTAGCCTTGCCTTTATCTCTCTTAGAAATCTCAGATCGTTCGACTTTAGCTGCAAACATATGGTTCAAGCAAGAGTGAGCATTTCTAGCTCAACAAGTCTTAACAAAGAATCATATGAATATCACATTAACAATTACATGCTTTACTTCCATAACTGAACAATCAAATACGAAGGACTATGAAACATTTGACTAGTACTTCTCATGTCATAATAATAATTCCAAAGTATATATATAATAGCTTAGGAATTCTGAACCGGTCAATAGACCATGAACATATTCTTTTCATTTTCATACCTGAAAAAGACTTCTGGCACTAAGGCCATCCATCTGGCTTTACTTACGAGTATGTCTAGGTGATCAGCCTATAGTACCCTATGTTGATCAACACACTTCCGTTAAACGTATTTACGTTTAAGTTTTGGCAACCTCGCGTGCCCATCGAATAATCGATGAAAATACTTTTTTGTTTGTACATAAACAAACTTATCTTTACATCCGTAACAAATACTTGGCATCAGATAACGTTAACAGTTTTATATCGAAAGGCTTGTAAACAAATCAATCCATTCTTCAATACTTGTCTAGCCAAATTAAAACAGGCATAGACTCTTTCTTTAATACCATTTATGCATTTCATAACATGAATCACATATAACTTGACTAACACGAAGGTTAGACAAGCGTTAAGAAAGACTTGCCTTCAAGCATCTGCTACAGTATAACTACCTTCCCTTTGAGTCATTACAGTCTCTACAACATATAACCACATAACATACCATATTAGGTCATGAACGAACATACATGTTTCCTAATGAATCTTATCCTTCTTCTCAATCTAATCATTTATTAGATTGTTTACTATTGATTCCAGCTTGTCATTTACAACTTTCTTACCAACTTCTTTCTCTTCTATGTTGCAAGTGGATTTACTTCATTAATACCACTCGTTTCGAATTAATCATCCTTCCTCACAGCTTACTAACGTTCTTATGTTATTAATCAAAATTCGATCGTCATTTGTTAAGTATACTTATCGCACACCGTTCACGTTCACGTAATATTCAACAGCTTTTAGTTGTATCTCTCAACGTTATTGTCATCATTGAAGATGCTACTTTAAGTTAATTAATTCACCATCAATTAACTATCATTTATCTTGTATACTTAATCATACTTATTTCATTAATAAAGTCAAATCGACTTTCTATGCTTCGTTACGGCTCCTTAACGTTCTTACGTTATTTAGCCAATCCCGATCATCATTGGTGAAGTACCAAAGGTGAACATCATTCATAGTTTACTTATTACCCTCTTGCGTTCTTCGTTTAATTATGGTTAAACCATACTTAATCTTCTAACGTTATCACTTCATAAGTGATTTAAAGTCAATCTTATTATGTATATTATGTACCTTCATTATCTTACTTTTGGTCTACATTCAAAAGGAATGAAAACCTAACTTGGTCAGCAATTTTCTACTGTCGGCGTTGTGGCGCGACATCCTTTGTATTCTAATGGTGCTGCGGCGCTAGTTAGCAGGGTAGCGCCACCACTTTGTACTGGTTTTGGCGCTACGGCGCAGAGTCTGTGCACCAGTTGGCCAAAACAGTCCAGTTTTCTAACAAAACTCCCGGCTTCCTAATTTGTTCGTTTTACATCCGAATTGACCCATTCGAAAGCCTACAACTCACAAATTACATCCTTTATGTGTTCATATAAGAATTTCACAATTTTGAATCCGTTAACTCAGAATTCATCTTTTGGTTCATTTTGAGCGTTCGTTTATCGTTTTCGACCGTTCAATACTTATTTTCCTCGTTATAACTCGGAATTCGACGATTCTTGCGCCCACGACTCTTAATTACCTTATCTCATGTGTTGACATTGGAAACCAACGTTTTCAAGTCACACGACAACTTTTGACCTTTAATCCGAGATTTCTACGTTTTCGACGTTTAACGTCTGTTTTTGTAAAATTCGCCATAACTTCGTTACTCGTGTTCTATAAGCCAAATCAAATGGAACACTCCATTGGTTCATTATCTACATCCTAACTAATCAAGATGCACATACCTTATCTATGATGGTTTTCAATTTGTCCATCAACAACCATATTAACATTCCACGATTTCTACGGTTTGAACTTTTGCAAACATTTATGATTTCCATTCGATCATGACTTATCAATGTTTTCATTATTAATAGTCATCCTTATTCCTCCTCACTAATCATGCTCCATCAATCTACGATTCTCTACAAGAAAGAAATCGAAAAAGATGAAGATTAATGATTATGAACTATTACCTTTGTCGTTCTTTACGTTATTGACTAAACGTATATGGTTTACTTTGAAGTAGATTGATCACTTGTTTCTAGCTCTTTCTCTCTCTCAATATATGTTGGCTAGCATTTGTAAACTCTCAAATGAATTAACCAAGCTTCTATTTATAGGAATCTCAAAGTGAGGGCTTAATGGTCAATAAGCCATTCCACCTCCTCAATCACCTCCTTACTATTCCAAGCTTAACCATCAAGTGTTCTTGGCCTCCACACTTACTTAGCCATCAAGTATACTTGCTAATCACCTAGCTTATCCTTTACTTTCTCATTACTTTGATTACTTGTTAATCACAATACTTAGCCATTAAGTTACTTGCTCCTCACTTATAAGCACTTTGCTTGCTCATCACATTCCTTAGCCATTAAGCATAAGCACTTTACTTGATCATTAATTAACTTATCCTTTGCTTAGCCACCAAGTACTTTACTTAGCCTTTAAGTCTCTTGCTCACTACACAAATTACTTGGTTATCACACCTAATCCTTGATCACCAAGATTAACCATTATATCAAGGGTAGCTCCATGGGTCACCCTAATCCATTGGATTCTCACTTTGGGCTTTTAGCTTAATTAGCTTATCTCATACTTTGGGCTTTCATTTAACAAACACATGGGCTTGTTCACTAAATCACTTTGGACCTTAACCATTTCTACCATTAGGCTTAACCATTCCTATACTTGGCTTATATAATTCTTAACACATCCTACAAGTCCAATCCATTTGCTTAAAGCCTTATAACGTATAATTTACGTATCAATCTCGTATTCCAACTCGTATACTAATTCATACTATATGATATACCATCGTCCATGCATACTCATATAATACCTCGTATCATACT
The DNA here is from genome assembly GCA_016801055.1 of Panax notoginseng. Lineage (NCBI taxonomy): Eukaryota > Viridiplantae > Streptophyta > Magnoliopsida > Apiales > Araliaceae > Panax > Panax notoginseng. Next base: position 78,492,034 of record CM029018.1, read on the forward strand.
CGTATTCATTACATCGTACAATACCTTCATATTATACAATCATTGCTTTAATTCATTATACGCGTTTAATTTCTTTCTCGGAAATTACTTTCCCTAACCGTTAGGTTTTAAGTCCGCAGGCGAAAAACTGCGTTTGCCATAACTGAAATATTATTGGATATTCCATCTCACCTCGATATTCTATCGTTACGAATTTTTTGGAAGTTCAAAAATAATTCCGAGCAACAATACGTGAATAATGTTTTTCGAAAAATATCTCGGAAAGCTTTTATTTTCGTCTTGAAAATTCTAACACTTTAATTCTAGCACGTAGCCAAAATACTACGACGTTCTGACATGTCTAGGTCATATAATGATCTTCAATTAGCTTACTCCCATAAATAATCAATTAAATTTATTTAAGTCACATAATCAAATAAAAATTTAATTCTCCTAAAAATTCGATTTTCTCGGGCATTACAGCCCATCCCTGCTTAGTCTCCTACTCCACTTGATCCTCATGACACACATATCCCAGCTTGTGCCTCACTTCATGCGTCCATTCGCCTCGTGCCCTCTAATTCCACCAAATTAGGTCGTTTCCTTCACTTTTTAACCAAAATGAGTTTTAAGAAAATGCAATGCAAACTAACATTAAATACACTAAAAACACATTAAAATGTATTTGAGAAGGGCACAGTTCGCATGAATTGCTATCCAATAAGTAGGTATAAAACTCACTTATCACAGGAGGACACCACGATTTCAGCAATGCAATTGTCTAAAGTTGGTAAAGGACCTCCCCACCAGAAAAGGTTGAATGAGATATCATTGCAAATCACTTCTATAGTATTTCATCTGGAAAGTGCCTTAGGGACAAACCTGACCCTTAGCTCACTCTAAGAGGTTGGCCCTTCCTGAGCTACCTTGACCCAGAAGGAATGCTCGATCAAGTTCATCTTAAGGACCAAGATAGCCAACGATCGTAGAGTCAAGGTTGAAGAGAACTCCACGATCGCAGTATAACCTCAGCAATTGTAGAAGACAACTCGACGATCGTAGTCCTACCAAAGGGTACTCCATTTCACAAGGAGCTTGGAAAATGAGACAATTGCTCAACCATTCAAAATGAGGAGATAAGTTCGAATATATTAGTGATCAAGCTATGCTGCATCAAAATGAGGATAAAAGTCAAAGCCATCCACTGCAGCATCTCTTGAAAGTTGATCGTTGAGTCAACAAAGGAAAACGTAGAGTCTATAGCTGCCTTACAATGCTACTCTACGAATCAAAAGGTCAACGGTCAAAGCCACGTCGTTTAAACGTCTACTCTTCTAAAAAGAAAATATCTAACTAAAAAGTTATGGGGAGTTACAGCTCATTACTGGGTCATCGTGCAACCAATGGTCAATTGACACATCACTGGTTATGCAGAGTTAGAAGGAACTGCCATTAAGATAATTTCAAATCTGCAGACAGTTATCAAAAGCTATCGAACCTTTCTCCCTCCCATTTTCAAACCCTAAAATCCTCTCAAGAGCCAAGATAGGTTAACACTCCAGAGCCTTACCAAATCACAATCAGCCATCTCTTATAAACCTCTCTGAGTTAAATACCCACATTCTTTGAACTGCTCAAATGGAAAACTGGCGAGTAATCACTAGCATTAAGCTCTGATCCAAGTCATTTGAGAAATCCGAGAAGAAGTTCAGAGACATTCTCAAACTTGTGAAGAAAGCTGGATTCTTAGAATGCCTTGAGGCTAGCACTCGAGTGTATGTTGATCTGGTGAAAGAATTCTACTCAATTGCTTCCATAAACTCTGGAATCCTTTCTACCAAGGTCAAAGGCCAGTCTCTAAAGTTGAAATCTTCTGACCTCAATCAATGCCTATGTTTTCCTAACCAAGGACTGAAGAGCCTTGATGATGTTGATACGGAACAAGCAAAGGATATCATGGGGTACCAAAGAAACCCTAGTATGAAAGACATGAAGAAGAAGGAGTTTCCAGATGAATACGAGTTCCTTGCTGAAATAGTTGGAAAATGTATATTGTGCAAGGACACTGCACATGACACGATGCTTGACCAACAGTTGAAGATAATGTCAGCAATAGTTCTGAAGAAACAAATCAACTTTGAAGCTATCTTATTCGATCAAATCTCCAAGTGGGTAGAAAAAGTTGAGTTGAAGAAGTCCATCGAAAAACCCCTGACTAAGGTGTTTCATGGAAGACTGCTGAGTCTTGTGATGAAGAAGAAGCTAGGAGGGAAGATCAAGGATGATGAGGGAGAGCCTTTGAATTTCACAAGGTAATGTCTCCATAATTGTTTGTAAATTGGAAGAAGAACCCCAAGGAGAACAGAAGGCTGACTACTGCAAACAGTAGCAAGACCTCCACAAAGAAGAGGAAGGCAGAAAAGGTAGAAAGCTCTGAGTCTGATGACTCTGTACCAACAGAAATCACACCAGCCAGAAAGAAATCCAAGGGTATGAAGAAAACCAAAGCCCCATCAAGAAGTTTTTCCACCAAAGACAAGGATAAAGAAAAAAAGGTCTTGTCTGCAGAAACTGCCAAGAGGAGAAGCAACAGACTTTTTCAAGGGCCATCACAAAAGAAAGCTAAGGTGGTAAACAAACCAGCCTCAGCTTCTAGAGATAGCAGATCTGATGAAGAGGAGAACACATAGTCAGAAGAACCAAAGGGAACTGACAATCTCAAGGCTGAGTCCCCATAGACCAAATCCAGCAGTGAAGGTGAAGCTGGATTAATGAATGAAAATTCAGCATCTGCTGATGAAGAGGAATGCTCATGCCCTGTGGCTAATCCTCAGAGCATTCACTCTGATGATGAAGGAGAGATTCAAGATGACCCAACTACATCCCCAAATGCAACTTTCCCAACAAGCCCAAATAATGGGTCAGATAATGTTGTTTCAAGAGAAGAAGAACATGTCCTCTCTAATCCTGAAAACCTCCATGATGGCTCAAAAGGTGATGAGTCCAAAGAAGAAGGGTATGTCCCTGCCAGTGATGAACCTGAAGAAAGTTCTTCTGATGAACCAAAGGCTTATGAGTCTGAAGAGGAACAAGAGTCTGACTCTCCCAAAGCTGAACCTCTAAGGAGAAGGAAGAGCTACAGACTACAAGCTAAATTTGCCTCCAAAAGGAATAGTGATCAATCAAATGTCGTCATTGAACTAAGTGATGATGAGTCTGTATCACAGAAAGAAAGTGCTGAGGATAGGACAAGAAATGAAGAAGATGAATCAGAGGAAGATCTTGCTGAAGAAGGTTCTGGAAATGAAATGCAGCAAAAAGGATTCACTGCTGAAAATGATCAAGATGGTTCAGGCTCCGAGAGAGAAGAAATGGAGAATGATTCCAATTTTGAAAATTAGGAATCAGAGGAACCAGAATTTTATCATGTCCTCTCACCAGCAAGATTCAACAGAAGAATAGTGGTGGAAGTCTTAAATGAACTACCAGAGGCACCTCTTGAAAGATGGGTAAATCATGGAAATGAACAGCTCAAGGTAGTAAGGATGACTGCATTTGAGGTGTTTGAAAACTAGAACAACATGGAACTAGACTACACGACCATTCTCTACAATCTTGATGACCTGCTAATGAGATGGTTCTTCCAATGGATGCCATAGCTAAAGGCCCACATTGAAAGAGATGAAAGCTACTTCAGTTGGTGTTACAAGCAGTTTCCAAGCCTAAAGCTGGTGGCTTAGAACTTCCCAAGGGTGAAGAAGTTTGCAACCAAAATGATCAAAGACCAGCCCCACTTCAAAGTCTATCGATAGTCTGGCAATCACTATATCCCCTACGATCGTAGAGTGGACTCTCAAGGAAGAAGGATCATGGCAAAGGAGGTGATCGTAGGGTCTGTTCACTCTACTAGTGATGGTGTTCATGTTCAAAACCTGAAGTCTCCATCTGCTCAAGCACTACTGATAGACATTCCTTCATCCTCAACCAGCGATTGGAACTCAATGATCCTACAGATTCTCAACGCCTTTGAAAATCTATCCAAGAATGCAGACCATAGAGTTCAATCTAATGCTCGCTAGGAGGCTGCTCAACCTGATAATCAAGTATATGTGGAGAAGGAGCTGATGAAAAATTCTGACGAACCGAGTGAGAAAATATCTCTATTCACAGTCACATAAACTGACAGCAGCATGATATATTTCAATCCAGAAACAGCTTCAAGCTACTATGGCTGATGTATATCTCAAACTCAAAGAGAGGGATAACATCTATCTGAAAGTCATGAATGATCAGAAGGCAGATGCTCTACAAGTTCAGAAGGCCAATGAAGAGCAGATCCAAGCCCTCTCTGACAAGATTGATGACCTAAAGTAGTCTTTCTTAGTGCAACTTGAGCTAGGCCAATAGGAACTCAAGTTTGAAGTTGCCAACTCCTCATACCTGATGGAGCAGCTTATGTCCAACATGGAGCAGTTCTACCAAACGATTAATGACAAAAAGGGGGAGAAAAGAGGCATAGAAAGAGGCAGAGCAAGAGGCACTCAAAGAAGAGCAAGAAGAATAGAAGGATACTAGAGGAGATGTCAAACAAGCAGACAGCTGAAGAAGAGGCAGAGTCATCATCTGAGGGGGAGCCAAAAGATGATGATCACATGATCGCAGAGTCTGAGGGGGAGCATGTTAAGAAAGACGCTGAAGGGGAGCTAAGCAAAGACAGAAGGTCATCATCCCAGGGGGAGAAGGAACAAGAAGAACAAATAGATGAATAGCTGATCAACAGACATCCTGGAAACATACATGGAGCCAAAGAGGTACATCTCTAACTAGTTAGGTATGTTCTGGATCCAGGATGTAAAATGTCAGTGTATTAAATTCCACATCATTATAAATGACATTCACGATTATCTATTTTAGAAATACATCTACTCACTGTATATAAGATTCATTCATAACATACATTGCACTTATTATTTTTGTCATAATCAAATAGGGGGAGATTGTCAGGAATAAGCATGTGAATGATATTCCTATTTACATAAGATTTGATTATGATATATATATATATATATATATATATATATATATATATATATGAATGAATAATATGCAAGTATGCTTCCATTAAGAAAAGCTGTAAAGTCCTTTGATAGAAAATGGAAACATGTGTACAAGGACTTAGAATGAATTGATCAAGTATGTTAGGTTGATCTTACATAAGCAAAACAGCTTTGTAAAGTCCTTAAAAATAAATGATGTACAAGGAATATAAATATAGAAAGATCTAGCATGTTAGGTTGATCTTATGATGTAATAGATAGGCTTGTCTAATCGTCGAGCACTGCACCAGAAATTGTAGTCTGCCAAGAGAGTCAAGAAGAACTCGAGAGCTATCGAGGTAGAATCGTAGTCTGCAAGATAGTACATCTCGGAGGTCGTAGACTGCCAGGAGAAATGAGGGAGGATCGTAGTGTGTCGAGTAGAACTTCCTCAGGACCGAAGTCTACTGAGGAAGTCATGTTCAGAATCGTAGAGACAGCCTGCCTACGAGCCAACCAAACATCTGCCGAAGCTAAGTCAGAAAATGTAGATACGCTTAGAGTCGTAGAGTCTACTGATGCCGAAGCCAAGTCAAGGATCGTATATCACATTCTGAGTTCGTAGAGTCTATTGATTACATGAAGAGATCGTAGTCGAGCTATATCAGATGAAGACATCGAGCACAAAGATAGAAATCGTAGAGTGTCAAGATATGATCCCGAAGTCGTAGTGTCTGCATAGCCAAAGCTGAATCGTAGAGTGCAGAACTACGACCTCAGTAGATGTGCTCACAATGCCTAGGTAGAATCGTAGAGCAAATACGATTCTCAACAAATGAGCACTCCCAGAATATCCAAAGGAACAAAGCCTTTGGTTGGCACTGCAAAGATACATCCCACCTGAAGGGAACCAGAGAGCACTCAACGAATGGCATACAAGCTAAACAGAAGATCTAAGCACCAACCCAATCAGCATCAAGATTAAGTTGTGAAGCCATTCTAGATGAATTCTTCCTCAAGGAGATCAGAATAATACTTCAGTAACTGACTAAGGAAAGTCAGTAAGTGCAGTAGCTGTCAAGTAAACAGAAGACAATGATCTTGGAAGTAACCGAGATCGTAGTGTTTGCCAAACAAAGAAAGAACTAATGGAAAGTGAACCAAGATACTAGTTAGCCTCTGAAGAACAAGGCTAAAGTGATTAAGCGTAGGGTCCGTCCATTGATGATAAGCGAACGGGAGATCACAAGGAGAAAGCGAGCTGGACGCGCTAAAAATCTGAAGTGTCTTGCTATTCAGAGGGGATCAGAGCAAGGAGTTAGGCCATTAGTCTTTGAGAACAGTCGAAGCAAACAGAAGTGTTGAAGCACTACACAATAGAAGGAATAGGTGTTCGACATTGAAGATCCAATCAACACTCTTCAAGATCGTAGTGGTAACTCTACCAGTCAATGAGCAACACTCAACAAGACACTACGATCAGGTCCTTGAAGACGTGCATCGGAATCGTAGAGTTTAAAAAGCTGAAGACTGAAGCATTGGCAACAGTTCAATCTGAAGGGTAATATTCGGACAATTGCTTATTGAGAGCATCGATGCAATACGACAACCTCTGATCAAGAAATCAGAAGTAGGAAACAAAGTCTTCGACCTGCCCAAGACATTAAGGTGACATCTCTGATGGGTAGGTGAAACAGTAGACTGCAATGTCAGAAAAAGTATGACATATCACATCAGCAGTCTACCTTAAGCAACTCGAGATCTGTGAAGATATTTGAATAGCCTTCAATGGCTACTTTCCAACGGAAGGATTGTGAATGAGTATAAATAAGGAAGAGCTTCAAAGATCTAGGGTTGCTGGAGTTACCGAGTTTGGAGAAAAGGTGTACTGTTCTAAACCATATGATATAGTGAGTCCGAAGGCTCACTCTACTATCCACCAAGAACACTTACAGATAAACTGACGAAGAAACAGAAGTGAGAGTTCTATTATGTAGAAGTGAGATTTCTACTATAAGAAGAATGTTCTGAACTACCGAGAGAAAGAAGAGCATCCTGTCATCTTGGTGTCTATCATGGGAAGACTCTAAGTATCATAGAGAAGAGCTCATAGTCATCTTAGCAAGTCCATCATGAGAAGACATCAAGAATCAAGAAGGGAGATCACAAACGTCATCATGGTGGCAAGCATGAGAAATTTTCTAAGTACCTAGCAGAAGAGCTTACAGTCATCTTAGAGACCCATCATATGCAGCCATCATGTATCAAGAGGAATGATCTTCAAGGAAGTCATCAAGGGATCATCCGAAATGGTTGAGTAACTGAAGAAGCTGAGCATCATGCAACACTTAACTGCACTTCAAGGGTGATCACACCAAGCTGCTAAGTATAGAAGATGTTTAGAGCATGAAGACATCTTAGCAGCTCAGCACCAACTCCAACAAATAAACAAACAACTCAACAGAAGCCAGGGCCTGAGGGGTCTTTGTCCGGAGTGACTAAACAACGTTCCAAGCCTGCTGGGCTTGAAGAGTTCCTAGGGAACAAGAGGAGTCCCAAGGCTGCTGGCCTTGAAGAGTTCTTAGTGAACTGAAGTCCCAAGGCTGCTGGCCTTGAAGAAATCTTAGTGATTCAGGGTGCTGCCCTTCCTTAGTGGAAATCCTGCTAGTTGAAAGTAGAAGAGTGTATTAGGAGCTTGAGTATCTGAACCACTTAAAACCCCTTTTTTCTTTTACATTATGTCATTTACATTATGTACTACAACTGCTATAACTGCTATGTATGTTTTAACTGCTTACAATTGAACTAACTCTGCGAACAATGTATGTATGATTATGAATATATCAATGAAGGGGATCTTTTACTTATTCTGATGCGCTTGAAAAGATTCTTATGTTTGTCATATGCTAATGTAATAACAATACAAAATAAAAGAGAAAAGTATTTGAAATTAAAAAGGATCTATTCAACCCCCCTTCTAGATCTGTTGTGCCTACTGGGAACTAACAAATACGACAAAACATAATCTAAGAGTTTTAATAAGAATATTGTCATCTAGACAATATCCACATTCAATGGAGTCCTCATTACATTTATTGTCACACTATTTAATAGAATATTGATGACTACTAATGCTATTATCTGGACTGTCACTCTATTCCCCGACTAGTCCCGGTTACGTTCTCATTTCCTAAAGAGAATAGTGAAAGAAAGGGTGAGTAATATTATGACTAAGATAATACAGAATAAATTATCATTAGCGTTCAACAATGTTAAACTGATAGAATATAATAGACAACAAGTTTAACTGCAGCGGAACAAGCAATCCATTAAAAGAGTCAAGTAGAGCATAAAATCTATTATCTTCTATAATTTAAAAAGTTTTTCATCAACTTTATCGCTGAGACTCAGCTTAATAAATAAAATCGAATCATCCCTGCATCACGGCCAAAGATATTCATGTAATCATCAATGGTCATGATTATACCGAATTATCCCTGGTCATAATCATACCAACAACTGTCCATCAATGAACTAAAGGCCCATGAGGACTTTTCCCACATCATTCGTCACATTACGGTCATGATTACACCGAATAATCCCTGGTCATAATCATACTAAGTCCATCTATACACGTAAGCCAAAGATGACTTTAATCACAATATAAGTATGAGGATGATGACAATGACATAATAATTCAATAAAACAAGTTTAAGGATAAATTTTAAAGATTTATAATTTTAATTTATCCAGTAATCAATAACGTCGAAATTGTCAACATGATACTTCTTTGTGGAGTAAAATTCAAGAATGCTCAGAAGAATATTTCCATGAAAAGATACTAGATGAAGCGCAAATATCAAGGATATTCCACTAATTTCATGGAGTATAGAAGCCAAAACTTTAACCAATAGAGTATAATAGAATATATGAAACCGCAAATGGTTTTTTCCCGCCATGCGGTAATCCACGTAGACAGATCATTTCCACAATTTAATAAGAAATGAATACGAAGGATCATTCAACATGCATGCGGTAATCCGCATAGACAGGTTATTCCAACAAAATAATAAAGAATGGAACCAGGTCATACGTAACCCATACAGACAGGATATTCCAACAGAATAATAAAGAATGGAATAATAACAGAATTCACCAGGTATGCGATAAACCGCACAGACAGGTTATTGCAACAGAATAATAAAGAATGGAATAACAGAAAAATTTCACCATGTATGCGGTACTTCGCATAGACAGGTTATTCGAACATAATAATAAAGAATGGAATAACAACCCTTACGAGTATTGAAAGAAAATAACTCTCTTCATGAATACGAAAGAATAATACCCCTTACCTTAGAAGAAGATTGGATACTGGAATAGTGAGGTAGCAGACTTCTCATCTTCTTTCTCTCTATAATTTCTCTCTATAATAATTGCTCTATAGCTTTAGTGAATTGGTGAGAAATGAAGGAAGAATGAGCTTCTATTTATAGAAAAATATAGTTTCGATAATTGCACGTGTTGGGACTCAAAATATTACAGTATAATACATTCCTCTTTTCTTCATTTTTAATTTAGTCCTGCAAGTATTATCAAAATTGCATCACCTCCCCTAATAGTAAATAATATAAATTAATAGTTCATTCATGTGACTTAATAGTATAATTATGTGAAAAAACTAATTACAGTATAGTACCTTCATCTATACCTCTATTTTTAATTTAGTCATGCAAGTATTATCAATCTTACACCACCTCCCTTAATAGTACATGAATGTGAATCAATAGTACACACATGTGAACATATAGTAATAAGCATTTGAATTAAAAGTAATTAATTGCTCATTTATCCGATTAATTACCCGATTCATCAATATAACCTCCAGACATCCATTATTATCGAAATAGATGTCGATTTCTACCAACACTAATAATCCCAGCACAATGGAACTATCAATTTCATCTTTAATCAACACGAACTTATTCATCATTAATATTATAACTCACAATATTTAACAACCAGGTCGTTCCCAGGAAAGAAGGGGCTTTTCGATAAGGATTTCTCCTTATTGGCGCGCAATTAGGTGACCAAACCTCTCCTTGACAGAACTTCTAGACATTGTCAATATTGCAAATAATAATATGAATAACTTTGTCGTCTTAATTATTGATTTAATAGTATAACATATTATGTAGATGATACTGTGACAATAATTGAATCAATAATATGAGAGATATGATACAACAATTACTGTAGCAATAATTGAGTATAATTGAGTGACTTCTCACGTAAGCATCAATAATCAATACCGTGTGCTACTATGCAACCACGCGTATTACTGTACTTTTACTACCGAGTAGTTCAATAGTTTAACGGTAAAACTTTCGCTGTTATTTTTATAAAAGGATAATTTTGTCATTTTCTAACTATGACAATACTTCTGTTGTGAGGTCCACCAATGATTGTGCCATCGTGCGAATATTCCCCGACCAATCGAATTTTATATAACCATTTGCTTTCTTTGCAAAATTTGTAAATATTACCCACAACTATAACATTATATCATATCCACACCATAATATTCAAAAATATATTTCGAGAAAATTTAATCTTTATTTATAAAAGTTGGGGTCTTACAACCTCTCCTTCTTATGAAATTTTATCCTCAAAATTAGGGTGCGTACTTGGTATGTCAAAGAGGTGAGGATACCTTGATTTCATTTTAGATTCTAACTCCCGGGTCATTTTCTCAACATTGTAATTTCCACAAAACTTTGACTTGAGGTATAACCTTGGAGCATAGAATATGATCCTTCTTATCCAATATTTTAACAGGTAACTCTTCATACGTTAAATCTTCTTCTATCTCGTCTGGTTCTAATTCAATAATGTGGTTCGGGTCTTTCACATATTTACGTAACATAGATATGTGAAAAACGTTATGAACACGAGACATACTTGGCGGTAAGGCGAGTCTATAGGCTACAGTTCCTACTCGATCGAGGATTAAAAATGGGCCAATGAATCGAGGATTAAGCTTTCCTCTCTTTCCAAATCTCGTAACTCCTTTCCATGGAGCAACACGTAACAACACATGATCTCCAATATCGAATTCCACGTCCTTTCGATGAAGATCAGCATAACTCTTTTGTCAATCTTGTAAGGTTTTTATACGTTGTCGGATCGTTTGAATCTTTTCCGTAGTCATATGTACCAACTCTGGTCCTAACAACGTTGCTTCATCCACCTTATCCCAGCATACTAGAGAACGACACTTTCTTCCATACAACGCCTCAAATGGAGCCATGCCAATATTTGCTTGATAACTATTGTTGTAGGAAAACTCTACCAATTGTAAGAACTTGTCCTAATTTCCCTTGAAGTCAAGGACACAAAGTCTTAATAGATCTTCAAGAGTTTGAATAGTCCTCTCCGACCGCCTGTCCGTCTGAGGATGATATGCTGAGCTAAATCGTAAATTTGTGCCCATAGCTTTTTGCAAACTAACTCAAAATCTTAAAGTGAATCTTGGGTCTCGATCAGAAACTGTGGATACTGGCATACCATGCAGTCTTACAATCTCGTTTATGTACATACGAGCAAGACGTTCAACTGTATAAGCTTCTCGTATAGGTAGGAAATGAGCAGACTTAGTCAATCTATCAACAATGACCCAAATTGCATCTATGCCTTGAGAAACCTTGGGAAGACCAGTAACGAAATTCATGGTAATGTGCTCCCACTTCCATTCAAGAATTTCAAGTGGTTGGAATGGACCTTTTGGTACTTGATGCTCCGCCTTGACTCGTTGACAAGTTAAACACCTTGAGATAAACTCTGCTATCTCTCTCTTCGTATTGCTCCACCAAAATGTGTGTTAAAGATCATGATACATTTTGCTACTCCCAAGATGAATTGCAAACGGTGTGTTGTGCGCCTCCATCATGATTTTATACTTTAAATAAGGATCGTTAGGAATACAAAGTCTGCAGTTGACTCGATGTATTCCTTCTTCATTGATTTTTGCTTCTGGCATAGCACCTTCTTCCACTTTCTTCCTCATACGCATTAGCTTCAGGTCTATGGTTTGAGAAGCTTTAACTTTATCGATTAAAGTCGATTCCACACGTATATTCGCCATCATCACATGGGTCCTTGGAGTCTTTAACTTTATTTCCATCCTTTTCAAGTCATACAAAATGGGCCTTTGCGTTGACAATATTGCACTCATGCCCGCATATGATCTTCTACTCAATGCGTCAGCTACTACGTTCGTTTTTCCAGGATGGTATTAGATGGTGTGATCATAATCTTTTAACAATTCAAGCCATCGTCGTTGCCGTATGTTGAGTTCCTTTTGAGTGAAAAAATATTTGAGGCTTTTATGATCTATATAGATCTCCACCTTCTCTCTATACAGGTAATGCCTTCAAATCTTAAGCGCAAAAATGACTGCTGCCAACTCTAGATCATGAGTAGGATAATCCCTCTCATATTCTTTGAGTTGTCGTGAGGCATAGGCTATGACTTTTCCATGTTGCATGAGATCCACATCCTAACCCTTTGCCTAAAGCGTCACTGTAGATGACAAATCCCTCTGAGCCAGATGGTATTGTCAGAACAGATGCTGAAATGAATCTTCTCTTGGGTTCTTGAAAACTCTTCTCCCATTTCTCGCTCTAATCGAACTTTGTATCTTTTCGAGTCAACTGAGTTAATGGAGTAGCGATTCGAGAAAATCCATCCACGAATCTCCGTTAATAACCAGCTAAGCCGAGAAAGTTACGTACTTTGGTCACTGATTTTGGTTACTCCCAGCTTTGAATTGCTTCAATCTTCACTGGGTCAACAGATATTCCATAATTTGATATCACGTGTCCACGGAATGCAACTTCCTCAAGCCAAAACTCGCATTTCTTCAACTTGGCATATAACTTATTTTCACGAAGCTTTTGGAGGATTAGCCTCAAGTGTTGCTCATGGTCTTCACAGGTTTTGGAGTATATGAGGATGTCATTAATAAAGACGACCACAAAGTGATCCAAATATTCCTTGAATACTCGGTACATCATATCCATGAAGGCAGCAGGAGCATTAGTCAATCCAAAAGACATGACTAGGAATTCATAATGCCCGTACCGAGTTCTGAAAGCAGTCTTTGGAATGTCATCAGTTTTAATCTTCAACTGATGATATTCGGAACGAAGATCAATCTTTGAAAAGAATTTGGCTTCTTGCAACTGGTCAAACAGGTCATCAATGCGAAGTAATGGGTACCTATTTTTGATGGTGACATGATTCAACTCCCGATAATCAATACAAAGTCGCATACTTCCATCTTTCTTCTTCACGAATAGAATAGGAACACCCCAAGGAGACGTACTAGGATGAATGAAACCGATGTCTAACAGTTCCTGTAGTTGGGTTTTTTACTCCTGAAGTTCAATAGGAGCTATTCGATATGGGGCTTTAGAAATGGGTTTTGTACCGGGTTCAAGGTCGATACAAAATTTAATTTCACGCTCTGGGGGTAGGCCAGGAAGTTCTTCAAGGAATACGTCAGGAAATTTATTAACAATAGAAATATCATTCAAAACAGACGTATTTTTGTTTAAATCTGTGACATGAGCTAAGAAAGCTTGACATCCGTTTTTCAATAAACGAATAGCTTTATGGCTTGAGATGACCATGATTGATTTTAATGGTTTGGTTGATTGAATTCGCATAATAGGTTGATTAGAAATATGAAAGCTAACAACCTTACAAAAATAATCAATTTTAGTATGATGAGTAGTTAACCAATCAATCCCTAGAATCAAGTCAAATACAAGTATTTTTAAGGAAATAAGATCGACAGGTAACGTGCGATTACCGATTTGAATCAAACAAGACTTATAAATAGTGGATGTAATGAAGGTTTGTCCCAAAGAAGTTTCAACCGATAAGTCAAAATCTAATTTCTCTAGAGTCAAATTTAAACACTGAGCGCAAGTAGGAGAAATGAATGAATGGATAGAACCGGTATCAAATAAAGTATAAGCTTCACTAGAGTTTATGATTAGCTTACCCGTGATCACCTCGTTCGGATTCCTCGCTTTTTGGGAGGTTACGGCAAACGCTCTCCCTTGAATTATCGGTTTTGTCTTGTCCGGGACACCCTTTGATGCCTTCATTATCAAGACTAAACTTAATATCTTTTTCGGTCGTTAACCGCTCCTTCATCTGGTCACACTCAATAGTTTTGAGCTGCACCTCCTTGACTCTCTCCATCGCAAAAAGTCTCTGTTCGGCCTCACTTGGCAACTTCACCTCCAACTCCATCCTAGCCATCTCTGTTATTAACTCAATTTGAGCCGTTAACATAGATAACTTCTCCCGACCCTTTCTACTCAAGGCGTCGGCCACAACATTGGCTTTTCCAACGTGATATAGTATTTGACAGTCGTAATCCTTTATCAACTCCAGCCATCTCCTCTGTCTCATATTGAACTCCTTCTGTGTGAAGATATATTTTAGACTCTTATGGTCCGTGTATATCTCACACTTTTCCCCATAAAGATAATATCGCCATATCTTTAAGGCAAACACCACCGCGGCTAGTTCCAGATCATGAGTAGGGTAAACTTTCTCATAATCCTTCAACTACATAGATGCATACGCAATGACCTTGCCATGCTGCATGAGTACGTAACCAAGTCCTTTATGCAAATCATCGCTATAAACTACAAAATTTCATGTGTCATCAGGTAATGACAAAACATGCGCTTCACTCAACCTCTTCTTCAATTCTTGAAAATTGTCTTCGCATTTCTCAGTCCATACGTACTTCACCGTCTTCCTCGTCAAGTTAGTCAACGGAGTAGCTCTATTTGAAAAATCCTGAATAAATCTCAGATAGTAACCCGCTAACCCTAGGAAACTCCGCACCTCGGTTAGCGCTTTTGGTTGTTCCCAATTCATCACGGCTTCCACCTTCGTTGGATCTACTGAAATCCCCTCCTGGTCAATGACATGACCTAAAAACTGTACCCTCTCTAACTAGAATTCACACTTAGTGAACTTTGCGTATAACGTTTCCTTTCTTAATGTCTCCAACACTATTCTTAGGTGTTCAGCAGGATCTTCTGGCGTCTTAGAATAGACGAGAATATCATCGATAAACACCACGACAAACTTGTCCAAATATTGTTTGAACACTCTGTTCATCATGTCCATAAATGCAGTAGGTGCCTTAGTCAATCCAAATGACATCACCAGAAACTCGTAATGACCATATCGAATTTTGAATGTTGTCTTTGGCACGTCTTCATTTCTAACCTTCAGTTGATGATACCCCGTCCTTAAATCAATTTTGGAAAAATATTTTGCCCCCTTTCAACTGATCAAAAAGATCATTGATCCTGGGCAACGGATACTTATTCTTTATCGTTAACTTGTTCAACTCTCGATAGTCGATACAAAGTCTTAACGATCCATCCTTCTTCTTGACAAACAGCACCGGTGCTCCCCACGGCGAAACATTCGGCTGAATGTACTTCCTGTGCAACAGTTCTTGCAACTGCACCATCAACTCCTTCATCTCCACTGGCGCCATATGATACGGTGCCCTGGAAACTGGTGCCGTGGAAACTGGTGCCGCTCTTGGCACGATATATATTACGAACTTGGTCTCCCTATCCGGCGGAAGAGCCGACAATTCGCTCGGAAATACATCCATGAATTTACTCACTATAGGTATATGTTCCAGGGTTGCTCCCACCCTCTGGGTATCAATCACATGGCACAAATAGCCTTCACACCCCTTCCTCAATAATTTCCTAGTTTGTGTTATAGTAAGACAACACGAACGTCCCGACGATTTATTTCCATAAAATATTACATGAGATTGTCTTAATGTTTTAATGTTTACGTATTTCTTTTGACAATCTATAATTGCCCCATGATTAATCAACCAATCCATTCTGAGAATTACGTCAAATTCTCCTAACATTATCGGTATCAGATCTACCGATAATTTACAGCCTCGAATGTCTACGCAAGAGCTCCTATTAATATTTTCAACAGGAATTACCTCTTCATTTGCTACCTTAATGTTTAAAGGTATAAGCAACTTTTCGAGAAGTAATCCTAATCGTCTAGCAAAATCACATGCGATAAACGAACAAGTAGCAACTGAGTCAAACAGCACGTATGCATTTAAGTCATTGATTAGAATAATACATGCGACTACGTTCCCCAAGGCCATCGCGTCTTGGATGGTCATGTTATATGTACGGGCCATCGGTCTACCCGGCTGCGCTGGACCCCTAATAGTTAACTTACCACTATTGGTGCCCCTATTCCCGTCTGTCCCCTTCTTTGGGTAGTCCTTTGCCATATGGTCAGTTGACCCACATACAAAATATCCATGGCTCTTCTTCGGGCATGGGCAGTTTGGCGCAATATGCCCCTCATGTCCATAATTATAACAAACGGCCTTACCTTTGAGACAAACTCCTTAAGTGAGTCTTCCCACAGGTCTTGCAGGCCTCCATCCTCCTATTCGGATCCCTTTGTTTCACTCCGGTATTCCCACAGCTAACTACCTTCCTCTTATAACCTTCACCACTCCCGCTGCCACCCTCATTCTTTACTCCCCCGTCCACCTCCCTCTTGATTTTCTTATCCTTGTGGTATTGGCTCAACACCTCGCTACCACCTTCGGTAATTATTGCCTTCTCTAAAATGATTTCAAAGGAAGTGCTTTGGAATACTAAAATATGGTTATAGAGCCAAGGTGTCAAGCCCTGCTCGAACTGTTGTGCCTTCCTAACCTCGGTGTCCACTTGGTGTGGAGCGAACCTTGCCAGCTCATTAAACTTGGCGACGTATTGGGGAACCGTCATGTACCCTTGTTTCAAATCTAGAAACCGCACCTCCATCCTTCCCTATATGCTCGTGGGAAAGTAGTTCTCGTAAAATATTTCATTGAACCTCACTCACGTTATAACATCTATTCCGGCCCTAGCCTGATTGGCCTCCCACCAAAAGTTGGCCTCTCCCTTCATCATGTAGGTTGCAAAGGCAACCTTCTGGGCCTCGTCGACATTTGCTATGACAAATTTCTTCTCTATTTCCTTTACCCATGTCTGGGCTTCAATAGGGTTCGTAGTTCCTTTGAGCTCCGGCGGACCCACACTCTTAAAGTCTTTGAATGTAGTAGCTCGTACTACACAAGGATTTACGGGAATATTAGCCCCGGTTTGATTAAACGTTGCAGTTAAAAGGTTCAAAAATTCCTGCATGGGGTTAATCGGACCTCCCTCCGGTTGATTTACGTTCGCACACTAATTACGTGGTACTCTTCTTGGCGGTATTTTGCTATTACAATAAACACACATTCTGTTATTATTCATTTCATGTCAGTTAGTTATTATTCAATTTTAAACAATAACTTAAACATTCATTAATCAACATTTTTCGAAAAGGAAAACTTATATTAATTCAGTGTAGTATAATACTACATCGGTTACATTACAAAGCCTAAGCTGAATACATTACTTCCCGTAATTACTTTCCAAAAATTGGGATTTACAAAAGACTACCCTTGATTATACAAAAGAGGGTTTTACGTCACTACTAGATACAAAAATATGTACATATCTAACTACCCTAACCACTACTAGATTACATTTGCCTTAAGGCATTCTCAAAATTCGCATTGGCAAGACCGGCGATAATATCACGGCTAATAGTATGCCGCGTCTGCCCTGCTTCGACAGGATAACCGGCTACCTGTAGCTGGAAATCCTCATGAGAACTCCTATTGATATAGGACATTCTCCATATCTTCTACTTCTTGGTCTTTAGCTCCCCCCTGAGCTGAAAGACCTCCTGTTTCAGCTCGTGGACCTTGTCCTTAGCCAAAACCCTTTCATCATGTTCATGCTCCCACATGAACTCCACGTCCGTCTTGTCTTCTATAACAACTTGGAGCTCTGCCCTCAGCTCCTTGACCTCCTGACAGTAGTGGATGTTTCTATCCAGCACTGACATGAACAGTGACATCATTGACTCCCATGGAGTCATCTTCGCAGCTATTGCTACGGGGTTGAAGGACACTACCTCCATTTCTTCTTCCAACATGCCGTCAAACACGGACATGAGGTCTAGACTCTCTGAGTCTCCAGACTTAACCACCACTATCTCAGGATCTGCTGCTATGGGGCTCGATATAATATCTACCTGCACATCTCTATTTTCTCATGACATCTACAACAACACAAAATTTTGATTAGTACACGTTAGTAGAATAATAAAAACACATAACATATATAATGCATTTTTATATGGTTATCTTCCATCTTTTATTCTTTGACTTTTCTTAAGGTTATGACTTAAGCTTTTATTTCCCCACTTAAGTTTTATAACCTATTGCTTTGATACCAACCTGCGACGCCCCCAAATCCAGGTATCTTCCAACCCGACAGATGGTGCTACATGGTGCTACAGTTCACATAAACATTCAATTGAAATGCCTCAAAAGAACGGATATGTCTTATATATATATATAGAATATTTACATTCCACAGGTTCTTTACAACCAATACATTTGTCTTTATCATAATATCAGTATTATGCTTACAAAACCTATACTATTACATATGTAATCTACGGGTTCACCTTCGCCTTCCCTTTATCCTTGCCGGATCCATCGGTTCGTTCGGTCTTAGCTGCTTTCATATGGTTCAAGCAAGAATGAGCCTAACTAGCTCAGCAAGTACAACAATTCTAGGAAAATAGCATGCTTGAAACATGGGAATTATATATATCTTCAATAACTGAATAATAGTTACGAAGTACTATTGATAAGTCAAAATAGCACTTCTTTTCATCCAAAACATTTTACAACAACAATATTCAGTAAAACATCAATTCCGGTTCAAGACCGTAAGCATTTCATAAGTACTTTGAAAAGGACGTCCCGGCACTAAGTCCGTAAGTCCGACATAGCTTACAAGCACATCCATGTAATCAGCCTATAGTACTCTATGTTGATCAACACTACATTCATTAAACGTGTATACGTTTAATTTGTGGCAACCTCACGTGTCTATCGTTTGATGACAAAACAATTTAGAATACTCAGTCTACTTTTGAAAACCACAACAATATTAGTTTGGTAAATCCTTATCAACACTTGATAGAATAACATAGCATACGTCCAGCCGAAAGAATTGGCTTTGACTTCCTCAAACCTTAACTCATGGGAAGAATACATGAATCACAAAGACTTGTCCAGATAGAACTGGAACAAGGGTTAGAGTACTTGCCTTCAATGTCTGCAATAGTTTATAACACGTGCACTTTAGGTCCTTAAGTCTCTAAAGTAGATGATACATCACATGGCACATTAGGTCATGAATAATCATACATGGTTCTTAAAGAATCTTACCCTTCTTCTCAATCTAAATACGTATTAGATTTGATATTATTGGTTCCAGCTTTCCGTTACGTCATTCTAATGTTCATAAGTAATTGTCTTAACTTAACCCTAAGTGTTCATACTTAAGGCTTAATTATATCTTAACAATGTTTCATTAAGATCCTTGATTAAGTGTTCATTCATTACCATTCATGTTCAACATGTAACCTTTTTCTTTCTCTATGTCATGAGGCTGGCGCTACGGCACTGGATATAACTCTTGGTATCGCATTGTGGCGCCACCTCTTATTGCTCAAAAACCCGGACTTGGCGCTGCGGCGCGAGTCTCTTTGTTCTGTGTCGCGCTGCTGCGCGACTTTGTAGGGGACTAATGCCACTTTGGCGCTGCGACGCCGGCTAAATGGCTTGGAGTCGCGCCGCGGTGCGGACTCTGTGCCTCAGAAACTTTTGACAGATTTTTCAAAAGTTGAGATTCCCGGACTCGTAACTTCTTCGTTATAAGTCCGAATTGGCTCGTTCAAGAGCCTACGGTTCACAAATTACGTACTCTATGCGTTCACGCAAGAATTTTATCTATTTTACTTAGTTTGCTAAGATTTCAACTATTAGTCCATTTTTAACGAAAACGATAAACGTCCGTGAACGTTCAACGCTCGTTTCTTCGTTCTAAGTCGAAATCCGGCCATTTTCGAGTCCGCAACTCTATAATGCCAAATATGACTTGTCTCCATCAAAAACCAATGTTTCCGACTTCAAGCACAAAATACGACTTCCATTCCGAGAATTTCACGAATTCGACGATTATCGTCCAATCATGTGAATTCCGGCGAAACCTCGTTACTAATCATTCTAGGTGGATTTTAATCAACATATAAACATTTCAAGTTACTTATTAGACCAACTTATCATTAAAATATGTTTTGACTTATTTAACTTTTGAACTCCAATGCTCATGCTTATGACTTATTATGAACTTAAGTCCATCAATCAATGTTCTCATACCATAATGAACATACTAATATCATATGACAAACATATGATAACTTTTGCACAAGTTTATCAACTTATTTAGGTTCAAGTTGCTTATTCATCTTATTCGGCTTAAGTCCATTGCTTATTCACTTTCCTTATGTTCTTAGCATCTAAGTTTACTAGTGTACACTTATCATATCAACCTACCATGATAGAGATAGAAGAGACAAGATTAATTACCTTTGAAGATTACTTCTCTTGCTTTGGAAATCTACTAAAGAAAGGTTATGCTCAAAGTGCTTATTTGCTCTAACAATTAAGTTGTTTTGTGAGAGAATTTGAGAGAAATTTTAATCAAGCAATTAAATGAATTGAGAGCTCTCTATTTATAGACTTCCTAAAGTGAGGGTAGAAGGGTCTTTAAGGCATCCCACCTCCTTAAGTCACCTCCTTACTATTCATAACTTCAAGCCTAAGTATTCTTGCTATCTACATCTTATACTTGGCCACCACACTTAATTCTTGCCCATCACACCAAAGTTCTTGTCCACTACTTCACCCATGGGTTACCCCATGGATCTTATATAGTTAATGGATCATCTATTGGGCTTGGTTGTTAATCTAATCAACTTATCCTTTGGACTTGCCTTAATTAGTTTGGGCTTCATTTAATAAACACTTGGGCTTGATAATAAATCCCACCTATGTTTACATCTTTAAGCTTATGGACTTGCATAAGCTACATACTCCACCAATTCATTTCATTATAAATTAATACTTCTCATTCTCAAATTAAGTACGCATTCAAAATATTACATTTTCCATACTTAGATTATTATTACATAATCCATCTCGTCTTGATTTTTTAATATTACGTACTTCTCGGAAGTTCAAAAATAATTCTCAAGCGTTAAACGGTGAATAGTGTTTTTCAGAAACTTTCTCGAAAAACTTTTATTTTCATCTTGAAAATTCAAACACTTTAATTCATTCACGTGGTTCAAATACTACGATGCTCAGACGTTTCTAGGTTATAGAATGACATATATCTTATTAACACATAATAATAACAAATAATATTATTTTAATCATTATTTAATTCTTTCAAATATTTTACAGAGGATCCGAATTTCTCGGTCGTTACAATACGAATATTCCTTGTTAAAACGAATATTTTTTGGCCAATCGAATATTATATAACCACTTGCTTACTTTGTAAAATTTGTAAATATTACCTACAACTATAACATTATATCAAATCCACACCATAATATTCAAAAAAATATTTCGAGAAAATTATTCTTTATTCATAAAAGTTGGGGTCTTACAACCTCCCCTTCTTATGAAATTTCGTCCTCGAAATTTGGGTACGTACCTGGTATATCGAAGAGGTGAGGATATCTTGACTTCATCTCAGATTATAACTCCCAGGTCATTTCTTCCACATCGCGAATTTCTCCACAAAACTTTGACTTGAGGTATAACCTTGGAGCATAGAATATGATCCTTCTTATCCAATATTTTAACAGGTAACTCTTCATACGTTAAATCTTCTTCTATCTCGTCTGGTTCTAATTCAATAATGTGGTTCGGGTCTTTCACATATTTACGTAACATAGATATGTGAAAAACGTTATGAACACGAGACATACTTGGCGGTAAGGCGAGTCTATAGGCTACAGTTCCTACTCGATCGAGGATTAAAAATAGGCCAATGAATCGAGGATTAAGCTTTCCTCTCTTTCCAAATCTCGTAACTCCTTTCCACAGAACAGCACGTAACAACACATTAACCGTCATTAATAATTGATGTCTGGAGGTTATGTTGACCAATCGGGTAATTAACCAGATAAATGAACAATTAATTGCTATTAATTCACATGATTATAACAATTAAGTCACATGAATAACTATTAATTCACATTATTTACTAATAGGGGAGGTGGTGAAAGTTTGATAATACTTGCACGACTAACTTAAAAATAAAGAAAAAGAGGAAGGTATTATATTGTAATATTTTGAGCCCCAAAACGTGCAATTATCGAAACTATATTTTCCTATAAATTAATAGAAGCTCATTCTTCCTTCATTTCTCACCAATTCACTAAAGTTATAGAGCAATTATTATAGAGAGAAAGAAGAAGAGAAGTCTGCTACCTCAGTATTCCAGTATCCAGTCTTCTTCTAAGGTTAGGGATATTATTCTTTCGTATTAATGAAGAGAGTTATTTCCTTTCAATACTCGTAAGGATTGTTATTCCATTCTTTATTATTATGTTGGAATAACCTGTCTATACGAAGTACCGCATACATGGTAAAATTCTTCTATAATTCCATTCTTTATTATTCTGTTGGAATAACCTGTCTGTGAGGTCTATCGCATGCCTGGTGAATTCTATTGTTATTCCACTCTTTATTATTCTATTGGAATATCCTGTCTGTACGGATTATGCATGACCTGGTTCCATTTTTTATTATTCTGTTGGAATATCCTGTCTATGCGGGTTACGCATGACCTGGTTCCATTCTTTATTATTCTGTTGGAATAACTTGTCTGTGCGGATTACGCATGCATGGTGAATTCTTATGTTATTCCATTCTTTATTATTCTGTTGGAATAACCTGTATATGTGGATTACCGCATGTATGGTGAATGATCCTTCGTATTCATTCCTTATTAAATTGTGGAAATGATCTGTCTACGTGGATTATCGCATCGCGGGAAAAAATCCATTTGCAGTTTCATATATTCTATTATACTCAGTTGGTTAAAGTTTTGGCTTCTATACTCCTTGAAATTAGTGGAATATCCTTGATATTTGTTGTGACAACCCGAGAATTTGAATATTTTTAAAAAATTTATTAATTGGTTTAAGGTTAAATATTAGAACCTAGACAGAAAATAAGTGTATGCGTTTGATATTTTTGAGAAGGAATTTTGAGGATTTCAAAATTCTATGAAGGATTTAAATGAATTATTAAGGATTAAGTGTATACGTGAATATTTTCTCTGTATATAGTTGTATATGTGTACAATATGTGGTTAACGGTCAAGGATTGACCAGATAAACGATATCAGTGTCAAACCCTAATACGATTAAGAACGTCAACGTTCTGTTAGAAAACCCTAGCAATGGATAAAAAACCTTAGAAACCGGTTCTGAAACCCTAAGTTCAGTTTTCAGGAATTTTAAAACCCTAATTCGGTATATGGGAACCCTAAATTGGGGATTTAAGTACAACATATATGGTTTTTGTATTAATCAAAAACTTAATTAGGGATAACCCTAATTCATTAATTAGAAATTCTAATAATTATTAGGAACCCTAATTTATAAATTTGAAATCCTAATTTGTAATTAGGTAATTTTAATTCTTAATTAGGAAACATTAATCCTAATTTTTAAAGTTATAGTATTTAGAAAACTCTAATCTAATTACGAAATCTAATTTTTAAATTAGAAAATTATTTTTTTCTATTAGAAACCCTAATTTTTGGGTTATAAACCCTAATCCTTAATTTTGACCTTAATTGCTAAATTAGCAATTTTAATTAGGAAATACTAATCCTAATTAGCAAGATTTAAATTATGATTAAGAAATTTTAATATAATTAGAAAATTCTAATTATAATTTAGAAATATTAATTTTCTATTTTTAAAACCTAATTTGGAAATTTTAGAATTATTTTTCCAAACACTAAACTCTAAAGAGTTCAAATCCTAAACCCAAACCCTAAACCCTAAGGGTTTGGCCATTTACTAGAATGTAATTAAAATTAATATCAAAAATGATTATTTTGCCCTTTTGTTGAATAATTGAAGTTTACTTGCAATCTTGCCAATTTATGGAGTGGTTGAGCAACCTAGATCAACCATTGACTAAATAATATTACATATCAGCCAGCTAACTCGGCCATTTCATTGCATCATATCAATTATACAGATTCAAGAGAGAAAGAAAAGGTCTCACTTTATTTTTCATTTTGGTCAAGACATTTTCTCTCTAGAAATTCAGGAATATAGAGTGAGAGAAGGAGAAAAGATAAGCCATTCTCAGTTCATAACTTTGCTAAGATCAAACATCAAGGACAGAAATCAAAGATCAAGCTAGAAAAGTATAAGAACCCTAAAATTTCGAAATCCTTAAATCTTGTGTTTTGATGTTAGTTGTTGGTTAGAGTTGTGTTAAAGGGTGTCATTTGATGATCTGGGTTGCCAAAACTCAGATCCATATCATTTTGATGCTTGAAATTTGAGTTTTTCGAAATCTGGGAAATGATTGAAAAAGTTGTTTGACAGTCGAATGTCAGCGGCCATAGATCTCTTTCTGTTTTTGATTTTTCTTGTTTTAAGTTATACATTTGTTCTTTGTCATGTGGACTGTAATCTGGAACTTGAATCGTGGTCATACCATGTCTAGATCGCCAGATATGAGCAATCAAAAGGCGTTGACCGTTCACGGATATGCTTTCTGGGCAACCCAGAAAATTCCCAGAAATCTGACAACGATTTTCTAGGCCACGGATCTTGCTTCTGTTAATGTTATTTACCATGTTAGTGTTAGATCTTGATAGTATGACATAAGACCTACACATCAAAGCCCTTATGACCACAAGATCATGCACTGGATCGTAGATAATTATGGTCAAACTAGGTTGACCGATATGCCTGGATGAAGATTCTAGAAAATCCAGAATCTTCAAGAATAAGTTCCTGACAGGTAGTTTGACTGGATCAAATATTTTTTTATTGTTGTTGTTAGATATATATGATGACATGTTGTTGTACCCTGACATCGAGACTATAGGATTGAACCATTACATCCTACAAACAATACCTGGAACGCAATGATCAATGGCCCAGAAAGTAGGCCCTCGAACTGTTCTTCATTTCTGGGTAACCCAGAAATGAAGAATAGCTTCTGACATGATTATTGAGAGCTGATAACTCTCTGTTCTGTTAATGTACGGCCTTGAAACTTGATTCTAATTGCAGTATTACATGAACACTACAACATTAGCATTATAACCAGCCCAAAAAACAACAAACTCAAAGTTTAAATTGTGGTCAAAGTGTATACCTTGAACTCTGACATGAATTTCTGGGCTTGATCAAGAACAGGCCAAGAACACCTTTAGCGACGGTTTCTATTTATTTAATTTCTGATTTTTTCAGAAATTATGTAAAAATAGATAAAAATGGTTTTTAATTATTAAAAATACTAAATAAATTTCGACAAATTATTTTAAATTCTGAAAAATAGTTTTTAATTATTTAGAGTATATTTCACAAATATTTAATATTTTCAGAATATAATTGGTATTTAATTTATTTAATTATAATATTAAATAAATGATTTAAAAATGATTTAAATATATGAAAAATAATATTATGGTATAAGAAAATATTTGAAGTTATTTTTAATGACTTTTAATATTTTGTGATGAATTTTATTAATAAATTAATATTAACGATAATTAGTTTATTTAATAAATATATTAAATAAATTATGAAAAAATAAAATTAATGATTTAAAAATCATATAAAAATGATTTAAGTGTTATAAAAATATTTTAAGTTATAAAATATAACTTTTGATATTTTGTCATGAAAATATTAATATTAATATTTTAATATTAATAGCAATTATCGGATAATGAATTTAATCGTTTAAAAATCATATAAAGGTGATTTTAAAGTATTAAAAATACTTTGATATATGATAAATATATTATAATATTATGTTGAGTATTTCATTAATATTTGATAACAAATATTAATGATAAAAGAATAATGTGGTATTTAATTTATTTAAATACGTTTTTAATGATTGAAAATTCACGATAAATGATAATAATTATTTTAAAATTATTAGGAGCTCACAAAAAATATTTTCACTGTTAATAAATTATCGTAGATAATGGTTAAGTGTTTAGACAGAGTTTAATTGAACTTAAACTTGTGAATTTTCCGACTAGACTGTCAGGATGTCAGATTTATGTCGGGTTCAACTCAGACTGCAATAGTTTGACTTGATACCGAGTCCTATGTGTGTTGTAGACTGATAGGATTATGTGTTATGTTTTATGTGTTTAGGTTATTCTATGTGTGTGTGTGTGCGTGTGTATATATATATATGTAACACCCCTAAATTCGAGTATCTTCCAACCCGACAGATGGTGTGATACTGTACAACATTCATACATTCATTCAATTGAAAAGTCTAAAAGAACGAATATAACTCTTATATATTAAAGTAATATTTACAATTCCCAGGTTCTATACCCATTACAAAGGTTCTGTGTCATAATATCAGTTACATTACAACAGTAGACCTACACTATTACAAGACAGCTTAACAAGCCTTAGCTTTTCCTTTATCCCTTTTTGATCCTTCGGGACGTTCAGTCTTAGCTGCATTCATATGGTTCAAGCAAGAGTGAGCATGGCTAGCTCAGCAAGTATAATAATTTAATAACAACATGTCTGACACATACAAATCGTATATCTTCAATAACTGAACAATAGTTATGAAGTACTATTGATAATTCAAAGTAGCACTTCATCTTTTCTTTCAAAATGTTTTACAATAACAACAATATTTAGTTAAAACATTCACTCCGGTCAAAGACCTTGAGTATTCATTCTTTATTGAAAAGGACAACCCGGAACGAATTCCGTAACCCCGATATTACTTACGAGCACTTCTAGGTGATCAACCTATTGTATTCTATGTTGAACACCACTACATCCATTAAACGTATGTACGTTTAATCATTTGGCAACCTCACGTTCCTGTCGTTTTATAGACAAAACATTTGTTTAACATTTGAGTCTTCTTTTGAAAATCATATCAAGTAGTTGACAAAAGATAGCAACATTTGATAATGCAAGAGTAGATTATCAAGTCTAGCCAAAGGGGATTGACTTTAACCTCAATATACCTCAATTCATGCGAGAGAATACATGAATTTTAAACTTGTTCAGATTGAACTGAAACAAGAGTTAGAATACTTGCCTTTAGCGTCTGCTACGATAAATTATCTTTATGTTCAAGTCGTTCAAGTCTATACAATACATGATCACATAAATGACTTTACATTAGGTCACATATAATCAAATATGTATATGACTATATCATACCCTTCATTTCAATTTAATCGTGTATTAGATTTAGTTACTATTCATTCTGGTTTAACATTACCATTGCATTTATATTCGACTAGGTTATCTTAACCTTTATAGTACATTCCTTAAGGTTTAACAAAGTTTAAACAATGTCACATTACCTTCCTTTAGTTTGTGCTTATTTCCAATTCCTTTCTTTGTACTTAGAAACCTTCATTACTATCTTTGTTCTGAGACTGGCGCTGCGGCGCTAGCTTTACACTTACATGTCGCGCTGCGGCGCGAGCCTTATTCTAGCATGTCCCGGACATGGCGCTGGGGCGCGAGTCCTTACTTAATGGGCCGCGCTATAGCGCCACTCTCCAGCAACTTATTGTACTGTACATAGCGCTGCGGCGCCACGAATTGCACTACAGTTAGCGCCACGGCGAACTCTTGCTGTAGACTCGAACACTGTTCCACGATGCGGCGTGGGCCATTTGCCTTGGGTTGGCGCCGCAGTGCCAACTCTGTGCACCAGATAAAAATTTCAGTTTTAAAATTTTGTGAACTTCTTGAACGCATAACTCCTTCGTTATAAGTCCGAATTGGCTCGTTCAAAAGCCTACGATTCACAAATTTCGTAATCTACATTATCATCCAAGAATTTTATCTATTTGACTTTGTTTGCTAAAAATTCACCTATTGGTCCATTTTTTTAACGAAACGATAAACGTTCGTGAACGTTCAACGCTCGTTTCTTCGTTCTAAGTCGGAATCCGGTCATTTTCGAGTCCGCAACTCTTAAATGCCAAATATGACTTAACTCTATTGTAAAGCAATGATTCCGTGATCAAACACAAAATTTGACTTCCATTCCGAGAATTTTACGAATTCGACGATCGTCGTCCAATCGTGCAATGTCCGACAAATCTTCATTCTTACGATTTGTTCAACATTACAAATGAACTTCATTCATCATGTGAACATCTCCCCATACATAATACAACAACCTATTTTCATTGTTGGACCTTAACTCCTCATGAGCTTATAACTCATCAAATTATAAACTACTTAAGATTGGATTATTTATGACTTATGACAATTAGAGTTTCTTAATCATCATATTTTACATGTGCTTCACATATAACTTTACTTAGGTATACATAATACATATGATCATATAACTTCTTTTACCTTCATATAAATTCTCTTTTAATAAACTTCTTATAAGTTCATATTATTTTCTCTCAAGTTATAACTTATGTTAGCTTAAATGACTTATTGCCAACTTAATTGGCTTAAGTTCATTAATTACTCATTTATGTTTCTTAATCCAACTTTTCTTATCATCCTATCATGGTAGAGATAGAAGATAATTGGAGAAGAAGTCTTACTCTTTGTTGTCTTGGTAATTAGCTTGCTTATTCTTCTTGGCTTATGGAAGTGACTTATTGTAGCTTATTGTCTCTAACACTTGAGCACTTTGAGAAGTCTAGATTATCTGAACAACCAACAAATGGTTGTAAGTCTTCTTTATTTATAGAACTTGCAAAGTTAGGGTAGTTTGGTCTTTAAAACATCCCACCTCCTTAAGCCACCTCCTTACTATTCATTACTTACTAACCACTCTCTTATCATTTGTTTGGTCATTACTCATTTAACTTGGTCATTACTCTTAAGTCTTGGTCATCACATATTAACCATATTGATATGGTTTACCCCATGGGTCAACCCATTTTATTAGACTTAAGTTTGGGCTAAGATTAGATTAAATCATTGGGCTTTGTATGAACAAACCACTAGTTGATTCCTTAATTAATAATTGGGCCTCTCCCTTTAATTCCCTTGGACTTATATTAATTCTCAACAATCTTTCCAAGTCCATTAACATTTCATAATACATATAGTTTATGTATTATTTTTGTATTCTAATTCATATAGAATTTATATACGATAATTCACCCTTCATAAAACCTCGTATAATTCTTCGTATTATACTCATTTCCATTTCTTTGTACAATACATAAGTATCATACCATTATTACATATTCATTACTATTTCGCCTTCCTTAACGTTTATAAATTAAGTCCACAAGCGAAATATCGTTTTATCCATAACTAGATTTTTATTACATAATCCATCTCACCTTATTATTCAATCATTACGTATTTCTCGGAAATCCAAAATTATACCTCGAGCCAATACCGATGAATAGTATTTTTCGAAAAATTTCTCGAAAAATATTTATTTTCGTCTTGAAAATTCAAACACTTTAATTCATCCACGTAGCTCAAATACTACGACATTCCAACGTCACTAGGTTATATAACGACAACCATCTTGATAACACATAGAATAATATTTTATTATTATTTAATTTAATGAAAATCATTTTACAATAATATCCGAATTTCTCGGTCGTTACATTCTTCCCCCCTTATAAAGATTCTGTCCCCAGAATCTCGTCTTACTTTAGTCAAATAGATGAGAAAAAATTTTCTTCATTTTTCTTCTAACTCCCACGTTGCTTCCTCAGCCACGTGGTTATTCCATAATACCTTCACTGGTGGTATTACCTTGTTCCTCAGAACTTGCTCCTTTCTATCAATGATTTTCATCGGCGACTCTTTATACGTTAAGTCCTTCTCGATATGAATCGACTCATATTCGATTACATGTTTATAGTCCAGTTTATATGGACGTAACACAGATACGTGAAACCCGTTATGTATCATATAAGCTACCTCTCCCACCCGTTTTAACACTTCAAAAGGTCCTATAAACCTTGGACTTAACTTTCCTTTCTTTCCAAAGTGTATCTTTCCTTTCCAGGGAGATACCTTTAGAAATACATACGAACCCACCTCAAACTCTCGACCTAGTCTATGCGAGTCCGCATACTTCTTATGCCTATCCTGAGCCATGACGAGACGCATCCGAATTAGCATTACCACCTCCGCTGTCTGCTGCACCAATTCTGGTCCTAGCATACGGCGTTCTCCTACCTCATCCCAACACAAAGGTGTTCTGCATTTTCTTCCATACAAAGCTTCGTACGGTGGCATGCCTATGCTTGCATGATAACTATTGTTATATGAAAACTCTACTAGTGGTAGGTGATCATCCCAACTACCCTTGAAATCCATGACGCAAGACCTCAACATATCTTCTAATGTCTGAATTGTTCTTTCGCTATGCCCATCAGTCTGAGGATGATAAGATGTGCTCAACTTCAGCTGTGTTCCCAACTGCTCTTGTAAACTCCTCCAAAAGTTCGATGTGAATCGTGGATCACGATCTGACACAATCGATACCGGTACTCCATGTCTAGAAATGATTTCCTTAACATAAAGTTTAGCTAATTGGTCTAAGTTATATTTGACCCTAATTGGCAAAAAGTGAGCCGACTTCGTCAACCGGTCCACTATTACCCAAATCGCATCATATCTTTTATTAGTTATCGAAAGTCCCACCACGAAATCCATCGTAATATGCTCCCACTTCCATTCTGGAATCTCTAATGACTGTATTAAGCCACTGGGTCGTTGATGTTCGGCCTTAACTTTTTGACAAGTCAAGCACCTACTCACATACTCTGCTATTTCTCTCTTCATGTTCGGCCACCAAAAACTCTGTCGAATGTCTTGATACATCTTAGTGCTACCAGGATGTATCGAGTACCTCAAATTATGAGCTTCTTGTAACACTTGCTCCTTTAATTCCATCTCATTCGGAACCCAAATTCTTCCCTCAAATCTTAATTATCCTTCATTATCAAGACTATACTTAGCATCTTCCTTCTTGGATAACCGCTTCTTCATTTGATTACACTCGTCGGTCGTGAGTTGTACTTCCTTGACTCTTTCTACGATGGTAGGCTGCATCTCCGTCGCAAACAGTCTCTGCTCCGCCTTAATTGACAACTTTACCTCTATTTCCATCACATCCATCTCTGTTATTAACTCATTTTGAGTTGTTAACATAGACAACTTTTCCTGACCCTTTCCACTTAAGGCGTCGGCAACTATATTGGCCTTTCCAGGGTGGTACATGATTTTATAATCATAATCCTTTATCAACTCTAACCATCTTCTCTGTTTTATATTTAAATCCTTCTGAGTGAAGATATACTTTAGACTTTTATGGTCTGTATATATCTCACATTTTCTTCCATAAAGATAATGTCTCCATATCTTTAGGGCAAACACTACTGCAGCCAGTTCCAGATCATGAGTAGGATAAACTTTCTCATAATCCTTCAACTGCCGCGAAGCATACGCAATGACTTTGCCATGCTGCATAAGCACACAACCAAGTCCTCTATGTGAAGCATCACTGTACACTACAAAATTTCTCGTGTCATCTGGCAAGGACAAAACATGTGCTTCACTTAATCTTTTCTTAAGTTCTTGAAAACTATCTTCGCATTTATCCGTCCACACGTATTTCACCGTCTTCCTTGTCAAATTAGTCAACGGGTTAGCTATCTTCGAAAAATCTTGGATAAATCTTTGATAGTACCCTGCTAACCCTAGGAAACTCCGCACCTTAGTCGGCATTTTCGGCTGTTCCCAATTCATCACTACTTCCACCTTCGCTGGATCTACTGAAATCCCCTCTTGGTCAATGACATGACCTAAAAACAGCACCTTTTCCAGCCAAAATTCACATTTGGTGAATTTCGCTTATAGCTTTTCCTTCCTTAGTGTTTCCAGCACTAATCTTAAGTGTTCAGCATGATCTTTTGGCGTCTTAGAATAGACTAGAATATCGTCGATAAACACAACGACGAACTGGTCCAAATATGGTTTGAACACTCTGTTCATCATATCCATAAATGCAGCAGGTGCATTTGTCAACCCAAATGACATCACCAGAAACTTGTAATGACTATAACGAGTCCTGAATGCTATCTTTGGTACATCTTCCTTCCTAAGTTTCAACTGATGATACCCCATCCGCAAATCTATTTTAGAAAAATACTTTGCCCCTTTTAATTGATCAAAGAGATCATCGATCCTAGGCAATGTGTATTTATTCTTTATCGTTAACTTGTTCAACTCCCGATAGTCGATACAAAACCTTAACGATCCGTCTTTATTCTTGACAAACAACACTGGTGCCCCCCACGGAGAAACACTTAGTTAAATGTACTTTCTGTCTAATAGTTCATGTAGCTGAACCATTAGTTCTTTCATTTCCACAGGCGCCATACGATACGGTGCCCTTGAGACTG
This sequence comes from Panax notoginseng, assembly GCA_016801055.1. NCBI lineage: Eukaryota > Viridiplantae > Streptophyta > Magnoliopsida > Apiales > Araliaceae > Panax > Panax notoginseng. The sequence goes on from CM029018.1 coordinate 78,524,798, forward strand.
GTGCCGCTCCTGGCACAACGTCTATCACAAATTCGATCTCCCTATCCGGCGGTAACCTTGGTAACTCACTTGGAAATACATCCATGAACTCATTTACTATAGGAATTTGTTCCATGGTTGCTCCCACTCTCTGGGTATCCACAACATGACAAAGGTAACCCACACAACCTTTCCTTAACAATTTTCTAGTTTGTGTCATCGTATGGCAACACGGACGTCCTGATAACTTACTACCGTAAAATTCTACAGGAGGTTGCTTCAACGACTTGATTCTCACACATTTCTTTTGGCAATCTATAATTGCTCCATGATTAATTAACCAATCCATTCTGAGAATTACATCGAATTCTCATAGCTTTATCGGTATTAAATCTACCGATAACTTACAACCCCGTACCTCTACGCAACAACTCCTATGAATATCTTCAACAAGAATTATCTCTTCATTTGTTACCTTAATGTTCAAAGGTAAAGGTAATTTTTCGGAAAATAATTCTAGTCGTTTAGCAAAATCACATGCTATAAAACGAACAAGTAGCACCCGAATCAAAAAGCACGTATGCATTTATGTTATTGATCGGAATAATACCTGCAACTACCTCCCCTGATGCCACAGTATCTTGGACCATCATATTAAAAGTGTGAGCCATTGATTTACCTGGCTGAGATGGACCACTAATAGCTAACTTCCCGTTATTAGTTCCCTTATTCCCTTCTGTCCCCTTTTTCGGGCAATTCTTTGCTATGTGGTCAGTTGATCCACATACAAAACATCCTTTGTTTTTCTTCGAATTTGGACAGTTAGGCGAAATATGCCCTTCCTGTCCACAATTATAACATACTGACTTTCCTTTGAGACAGACTCCTAAGTGAGTCTTCCCGCAGGTTTTATAGGCCTCTATCTTTCTCTTAGAATCCCCTTGTTTTACTCCGGTATTCCCAGAGTTAAAGCCATTCCTCTTTTGACCGTTTCCACTTCCACTGACTCCCTCAGTCTTGGTTCCTCCATCAACCTTGCCCTTGCTCTTCTTATCCTTGTGGTACTGGCTAAGAGCCTCATTCCCACCTTCGACAACTATTGCCTTTTCTAATATGGCTCCAAAGGAAGTACTTTGGAACACCGAGATTTGGCTATAGAGCTAGGGTTTCAAGCCCTGCTCAAATCTCCTAGCCTTTCTCACTTCAGTGTCCACTTGATGTGGAGCGAATCGTGCCAGTTCATTAAACTTGGAAGCATACTGGGGAACTGTCATCTCCACTTGTTTCAATTCAAGAAACCTCATTTCCATCCTCCCTTGCATACTCGTGGGAAAATAGTTCTCGAAGAAAATCTCCTTAAACCTCTCCCACGTTAGATTTCCTATATTGGCCCTAGCCTGGTTTGCCTCCCACCAGAAGTTGGCCTCTCCTTTCATCAAATAGGTTGCAAAGGCAACCTTTTGACCCTCCTCAACATTTGCTATTACAAATGCTTTCTCGATTTTTTTTACCCAAGTCTGGGCTTCTATAGGGTCCGTAGTTCTTTTGAACTCCGGCGGACCTACACTTTTAAAATCTTTAAAAGTAGTAACTCGTACTACTCCCGGAATCATAGGTACATTAGCCCCCATTCTATTAAATGCAATCGTTAAAAGATTAACGAACTCCTGCATTGGATTAAGTGGACCACCCTCCGGTTGGTTAACATTTGTATCTTAATTTCGTTGTCTCCTTCTTGGCGGCATTTTGCTGTTAAGAAAACAACACATCATTATTATATTATTCTTGTTGGTTTGTTATTATTTATAAGAAAATAATAATTCATGTTCATTACTCAATATATTCCATAAAAAGACTTATATTGATTCATAACTTGTAGTATAACACTACATTGTTTTACATTACTCAGCCTTGCTGATTACATTACCATCCCGCAATTACTTTTCAAAAATTGGGATTTTACACAAGACTACCCTTTGTTTATACAAAAGAGGGTTTTACGTCACTACTAGATATGTAATATTTACATATCTAAGCTACTCTAGCTATTGCTAGATTACATTTGCCGTAATGCATTCTCAAAGTCTGCTTTGGCCAAACCGGCAACAACATCTCTACTGATGGTATGACGGGTCTGTCCTGCTTCTATCTGATATCCAGCTACCTGCTGCTGGAAATCTACATGAGAACTCCTATATATATAGGACATCCTCTCCAACTTCCGCTGTTTAGTCTTTAGCTCTTGCTTGAGCTCAAAGACTTCTTCTTTCAAATCTCGAACCTTGTCCATAGCTAGGACTCTATCATCATGCTCCTCTTCCCACATTCCTTCCATACTAGCCTTGTCCTCCCAGACAGCTTGGAGTTCCTCTTTCAACTCCTTAACCTCTTGGTAGTAATGGATATTTCTATCCAATACTGATATAAACAATGCCTTCATTGATTCTCCCGTAGACAATTCCTCTATAGGTGGAACCTGATCAAAGGACATCACATCCACCTCCTCCTCTACCATGCCATCAAATATAGACATGTAGTCTAAATCGTCTGAGTCTCCAGACTCGATTGTCACCACTTCTGGTTCTACGGCTACAGGATTTGGTAGTATCTCTACCCGATTAACCGAATTCTCACTCACTAACTGTATGTCTCTATACATATCATTTTCTCCTGACATCTACAATAAAACAAAATAGTTTGTTTAGAACACGTCAGTAAATAATAAAAACACATTACATAATATAATGTATTTTTATAAGGTTACTTTCTATCTTTTACTTCTTTTCTTAAGGTTATGACTTAAGGTTCTACTTTTTCCCTTAAGTTTTATAACCTAGGCTCTGATACCAACTTGTAACGCCTCCAAATCTGGGTATCTTCCAACCCGACAGATGGTGCGATACTGTACAACATTCATACATTCATTCAATTGAAAAGTCTAAAAGAACGAATATAACTCTTATATATTAAAGTAATATTTATAATTCCCAGGTTCTATACCCATTACAAAGGTTCTTTGTCATAATATCAGTTACATTACAACAATAGACCTATACTATTATAAGACAGCTTAACAATCTGCCTTAGTATAATAATTTAATAACAACATGCCTGACACATACAAATCGTATATCTTCAATAACTGAACAATAGTTATGAAGTACTATTGATAATTCAAAGTAGCACTTCATCTTTTCTTTCAAAATGTTTTACAATAACAACAATATTTAGTTAAAACATTCACTCCGATCAAAGACCTTGAGTATTCATTCTTTATTGAAAAGGACAACCCGGAACGAATTTCGTAACCCCAATATTACTTACGAGCCCTTCTAGGTGATCAACCTATTATACTCTATGTTGATCAACACTACATCCATTAAATGTATGTACATTAAATCATTTGGCAACCTCACGTGCCTGTCGTTTTACCGACAAAACATTTGTTTAACATTCCAGTCTTCTTTTGAAAACCATATCAAGTAGTTGACAAAAGATAGCAACATTTGATAATGTAAGAATAGATTATCAAGTCTAGCCAAAGGGGATTGGCTTTAACCTCAATATACCTCAATTTATGTGAGAGAATACATGAATTTTAAACTTGTTCAGATTGAACTGAAACAAGAGTTAGAATACTTGCCTTTAGCGTCTGCTGTGATAAATTATCTTTATGTTCAAGTCGTTCAAGTCTCTACAATACATGATCACATAATGACTTTACATTAGGTCACATATAATCAAATATGTATGTGACTATATCATACCTTTCATTTCAATATAATCGTGTATTAGATTTAGTTACTATTCATTCCTGTTTAACATTACCATTGCATTTATATTTGACTAGGTTATCTTAGCCTTTACATTACATTCCTTAAGGTTTAACAAAGTTTAAACAATGCTACATTACCTTCCTTTAGTTTGTGTTTATTTCCATTTCCTTTCTTTGTACTTAGAAACCTTCATTACTATCTTTGTTCTGAGACTGGCGCTGCGGCGCCAGCTTTACACTTACATCTCGCGCTATGGCATGAACCTTATTCTAGCATGTCCCGGACTTGGCGTTGGGGCGCGAGTCCTTACTTAATGGGCCGCGCTGCGGCGCCACTCTCCAGCAACTTATTATACTGTACATGGCGCTGCGGCGCCACGAATTGCACTACAATTAGCGCCGCGGTGAACTCTTGCTGTAGACTCAAACACTGTTCCGCGCTGCGGCACGGGCCATTTGCCATGGGTTGGCCCCGCGGTGCCAACTCTGTGCACCAGATAAAAATTTCAATTTTAAAATTTTGTGAACTTCCCGGACGCATAACTCCTTCGTTATAAGTCCGAATTGGCTCGTTCAAAAGCCTACGATTCACAAATTTCGTAATCTACATGATCATCCAAGAATTTTATCTATTTGACTTTGTTTACTAAAAATTCACCTATTGGTTCATTTTTTTTAACGAAACGATAAACGTTCGTAAACATTCAACGCTCGTTTCTTCGTTCTAAGTCGGAATCCGGTCATTTTCGAGTCTGCAACTCTTAAATGCCAAATATGAATTAACTCCATTGTAAAGTAATGATTCCGTGATCAAAAACAAAATTTGACTTTCATTCCGAGAATTTTACGAATTCGACAATCGTCGTCCAATCGTACAATTTTCGGCAAATCTTCATTCTTACAATTTGTTCAACATTACAAATGAACTTCATTCATCATCTGAACATCTCCCAATACATAATACAACAACTTATTTTCATTGTTGGACTTTAACTCCTCATGAGCTTATAACTCATCAAATTATAAACTACTTAAGATTGGATTATTCATGACTTATGACAATTAGAGTTTCTTAATCATCATATTTTACATGTGCTTCACATATAAATTTACTTAGGTATACATAATACATATGATCATATAACTTCTTTTACCTTCATATCAATTCTCTTTTAATAAACTTCTTATAAGTTCATATTATTTTCTCATAAGTTATAACTTATGTTAGCTTAAATGACTTATTGCCAACTTAATTAGCTTAAGTTCATTACTTACTCATTTATGTTTCTTAATCCAACTTTTCTTATCATCCTATCATGGTAGAGATAGAAGATAATTGGAGAAGAAGTCTTACTCTTTGTTGTCTTGGTAAGTAGGTTGCTTATTCTTCTTGGCTTATGGAAGTGACTTATTGTAGCTTATTGTCTCTAACACTTAAGCACTTTGAGAAGTCTAGATTATTTAAACAACCAACAAATGCTTGTAAGTCTTCTCTATTTATAGAACTTGCAAAGTTAGGGTAGTTTGGTCTTTAAAACATCCCACCTCCTTAAGCCACCTCCTTACTATTCATTACTTACTAACCACTCTCTTATCCTTTGCTTGGTCATTACTCATTTAACTTGGTCATTACTCTTAAGTCTTGGTCATCACATATTAACCATATTGATATGGTTTACCCCATGGGTTAACCCATTTTATTAGACTTAAGTTTGGGCTAAGATTAGATTAAATCATTGGGCTTTGTATGAACAAACCACTAGTTGATTCCTTAATTAATAATTGGGCCTCTCCCTTTAATTCCCTTGGACTTATATTAATTCTCAACAATCTTTCCAAGTCCATTAACATTTCATAATACATATAGTTTATGTATTATTTTTGTATTCTAATTCATATAGAATTTATATACGATAATTCACCCTTCATACAATCTCGTATAATTCTTCGTATTGTACTCATTTCCATTTCTTTGTACAATACATATGTAGCATCCCCAAATCCCGGTACTAATCACCAAGGATCTAGTATACTATTTCTATAACTATTGCGGAAGATATAAACATAAATTGTTTATACATTAAACTTTTATACATCATTCCCAAGGTCTACAACCTTAACTTAATACATATCTTCAATATCTTAGAAGATTTACAATACTATTTTCGTCAGAAAATTTAATAGATCTAACTGCAATGTAATTTAATATTGCACTTTGACTTTGCTTCTGTCTTTACTCGAGCTTTCATCTTAATCTGAAATTTTTTATCATGATATAGCAAGGGTGAGCATCAAATTTGCCCAGCAAGTTTAAATTCAATAAAGATATATCATGATTGAAAGAATTGGACAATAAGCTAGATAACTTTCAGCAATATAAACATTGTGAAAGAGCATGAACAAATTTTCTTAGCTGAACGACCAAGTCAATAAAAATGAATGGTCAAGCATAAACATGAACAGATTAACTGAACCAAATGGTAATGAAGGTGATCAGCCTTTCATACCTGATGAACATTTACAATTTGCACAACGTGCGAATCAATAATCAATATAGACGTGAATAATTAACAACAATTATTTATTAACATGCTTTGAACATACAACTCAAGTTTGAGTTAGGGAAACTTGCCTGATTCGTTGACTACTGCTACGCAGTTTAAGTTAACTTCTTTTGGTAAGACCTATCATTAATAATAAGATTGGTCTTTCAATCAGCATATTCTACTTTGTATCATAATACAATTACTTTGTCAATAGATTATCTAACACTTAATCAAATATTAGATAACATCGTAACACATCGGTATTATTATCATTCTTGGATAATTATTCAATCACTGTATCATATTCATTATGATTAAACACTTAATCTTATATATTATAAGTTCTTCTTTATACTCTAATAAGTCAAATACTAATCCAACAACCTGGATTTTAAATTTAACAACCAAATTGCCAATCCAGCAGACTGGATATAGAATCCAGCAACCTGGATTCAACAAATTTCCAATCCAGCAAGTCAAACTGCAATCCAGCAAACTGGATTACAAATCCAGCAACTAGATTGCAATCCAGCAAGTTGGATTCAACATATTTTCAATTCAGTAAACTTCTTTTCAATCCAGCAAGCTGGATTCATCATATTTTCTAATCCAGCAAGCTGGATTCCATATCCGTTCACGAAAATACCAAATCAATTTATTATTTTTCCATCCTTTGCACAAACATGTATACACATATTTCATACACAAAAAGTATTTTTCCAAAATTTTCCAACTTCCTTTGGTATTTTTTAAAAATTATTTTTAGTTAATTCCTTAAGAAATTAGCTACCTCGTGCTTAACTCCAGAAATTCCCATCTCTTGGCACAATCTTATACGTCTTAACGTGACACTCCAGTTTAAATTTCGTGGCCATCGGAGTTATAGAACTCCGGTTATAGCCATTTTCGTCGGAAAATCACAGAAATTGAAATGGTCATAACTTGCTCATTTTAACTCGGAATGAGCTCATTTTTGGACACAAGGTACTTAATACCATATATTTTCATGTCCCAAAAGGCCAGAATTTTTCTCACAAATTAAGTGGCCGAAACTGCCATTTTAAAATTTTGGGCAGAAGCTAAATTCCATTTTTTGCAATTTTTCGTGCTTTGTTAAACATTTTCCATACGGAAATCTACAACTCCTTTTTCAGTGATTCCACTTGGAGATGTTAGATAACTTATCATAGTATACTCCCAAATTTTTCCAGAATTTTTAGATGTCAGAAAAATGACTAAACTACCCCTACCCTTTGACTGTCCAAAACAGTCCATTTTTTTCTTAAAAACACAAAACTGTTTTTGCTAAAACAGTCATTAAAACTTGTGTACTCAACATTTTTGAGAGCTACCACTTGGGTTTAGTAGTTAACTTATATATCTAGCACATCCCTTTGACGGGTCGCAAAAATAAGGTGTAGATCAAAAACGGTGAAAATCCAAAGTACATACAAATTTTAGAGCTTATAAAACTAGAAAAATCACTTTTCTTTATTTTCGATTTCCAACTAAATCAACACCCAATATGGGTAGATCTAAACATTAAACACTCATAAACACATAGATCGAAGGTTTTTGAGTTTAGAAACATAGATTCAAAGTTTGATTTACAATAATCAAAAATTATATAAACAAAAGGGGTTATACCTTTTTGTTCACATGCTCTCCTTCTTCTTCTTCCTAGATTTGCTAATGGGGCTTTGATAACTTATCAAAAACTCTCTCTCTTTTCCCCCTAGGGGCTGCCGAATTTGCTTCTCTCTCTCTCCCTCTTGGTTTTGTTTTTGGTAAGGAAAAGAGATGGAAGAGAAAATAAGAAGAATAATAGATGAAAGAGAAAATAAGATAGACTTTTATTAGATATAGATGAATATCAATTATCTATACACATCCTCCTTTTACTCCCATAAGTCATCCGGCCATGTGGCCTCATTTTGATCCCACTAATTCTCTATCCTTCATACTTACCAAGAGGTTGCTTACAAGAATGAACAAAGTGTTGGCCAAATAACCAAGTGACACATGGGATGAGTTGGCCACCACTAACTTAATTAATCATTACATACATTCCCTCTTTCCCTTCTCTTCTTATCCGGCCAAGTGGCCTTATCTTGTCCAAGTTTTGCTTGATTTTTATTGCTCCACTTAGTATAACAAATGTCTAAAATGCCCTCCATAATTGTGCCAACACTTGGGCCACCATTTATAATCTTTTGGGCTTCTATATTAATTACTTGGGCCATGTAAAATTAACATAGTCCAATCCTTTTTATCTTAACCCACCCTAAATATTTAATTAGGGTATCCATTCCAAACATTTAGAATTTAAGTCACCACTCTTGTATATTAAATTATATAACCCAACTAAACTTGTTTTAATTAAGTTATAAAATTAATAACTTGAGATAATAAAAATATATCTCTTAACTTAATATTATTTATTGTTATTCTCCCACATGTTCCTTAACAATTGGGCTCACTTGAGCTTAAAACTTAATTCCTTTGGCTTTTCCAAATAAAATATTTGGACTTCCTAGCTAAAATGTTTGGGCCATAAAAATTAATATGGTCCATTACATTTAATTATATCTTACCCTACTCATTTCATTAGGGTTTCTATGTACTCAATTTAAATATAAATTCTTACCCAAGTACATTTAATTTCCTTAACCCAATTAGACTTACAATAATTAGGTTATAAAATTAATTAACCGAGATGTATAAAATAAATCTCTTAAAATTAGTATATATTTTATATACCATAATTCTCTCATCCCATAACCCTTAAGTTATTTAATTCTTCATTCCTAATATATAATTAGGATCATGCTAATTTCTTTTATTTGTCATCACATAATATTCGTATTCACTTACTCACATAATCATTAAATAAATTATGACATGCTCCACAATCTCTTAGATTAGGTCACTAGTATATATTTAAATACTAGAACCACCAAATAACAATAACCATCTAGGTTATTTAATTCTCATACATAATTTAAATAACTTATTCAAGTTATATAATTCATATTGTATACTTAAATTTAATTTCCTCCTCCTCTCCATAAATTGTTTTCAAACAATCTATTTATATATTAAATATATAATTTAATATATTCAATCATTTATTCAAATATGAATTTAATTTACGAACTTCCTTGATACCAATATACATATTTACATATTGGATCTCCTCTCATATTTTTACTTTTCACACTAAATTTTGACTTTTCTCCATAAAAGTCAACTGTTGACTTTGACCAAAAGTCAACCTTTACACATTTTGTGTTTACTGTCCATTCTGACTAATCTTGACGTCCCAGACGCTACCGAGCAGTCCGTGCTTCAAACTTCTATCTCTAACTCAAATTTTGAGTTTTAAATTACTCCTTTCTTATTGCTAATCGTATTAACTAACGACTTTATACTTATTCAAATTCTTATTGGCCAGTCAAGGCCAACGTTCAAGCTATATTAACTACTAACATAGTTTTATCTTGATCCTTATATCATTAACTTAATTCATCACTCCTCTTGCTAAAATATATATAGCACTTTACTAAGTATATATATTTCTATACATACACTCATCTTCGTTTAACCTTATAACATCTCTTCATGTGAAATCTTATCTCCTTACTAAAATTTCCATATGTACTTATATAACATTTCTTAGACTATTCAGTTAACACCGAATTTACAGGTATCGTAATACCTTATTCTCGATATTCCTTCAAGTACATATTAATTCATTTCTAGGGTTTTGAAATTTTGTAACCCATATTTCTTTATTCTCATTCAATTAAGAAACCATATAGGTTCTTCTTAAAAATTTTGAAATCCTTAAAATTCCTTCACAGAAACGTCAATTCCATACACTTATTGTCTGTCTAGGTTTATCTTATAACCTTTAATCCATCATTTTAGGATTTTAATAATTATCTAAATTCTCGGGTTGTCACAACATAAGTATCATACCATTATTACATATTCATTACTAATTCGCCTTCCTTAACGTTTATAAATTAAGTCCACAAGCGAAATATCGTTTTTTCCATAACTAGATTTTTATTACATAATCCATCTCACCTTATTATTCCATCATTACGTATTTCTCGGAAATCCAAAATTATACCCCGAGCCAATACCGATGAATAGTGTTTTTCGGAAAATTTCTCGAAAAATATTTATTTTCGTCTTGGAAATTCAAATAATTTAATTCATCCATATAGCTCAAATACTACGACATTCCAACGTCACTAGGTTATATAACGACAACCATCTTGATAACACATAAAATAAGATTTTATTATTATTTAATTTAATGAAAATCATTTTACAATAAGATCCGAATTTCTCGGTCGTTACAATATATATATTATAGTATTATATTGTGATGATATTATTCTAATATTGGGGATCTATATTACTAATAGTAGCGGTAATCAACGATTTAGGGAAGTTTGTTTTTACTTAACTCTACTAAGAGTTGTTTCATTCAGATATGCTTACGGATAATCATTGTTGATTGCCATTGTAGAATTGTACTCTGTACATATTACATGTATAAGTCAGGTATGAAAGGCTGATCACCTTTATTACCCTTCGGTTCAGATACATTTGTTCATGTTATATACTTGTTCAGTCAAAAGTTTGTTCGTGCTAATTCACAATTATATTGTTGAATTCTAGCCAGCTTATTATTCAAATCCTTTCAATCATGATATATCGTTAAATTGTTGAACTTAAACTTGCTGGGAAAATCTTATGCTCACGCTTGCTATATCATGATAAACATTGCAGATTAAGACGAACGCGTCGGATACAAGGAAAGGTTATAGACGATTCCAGCTTAAAGTTAATGCATGTGATTAGATTTGTAATAGTTGTATAATAATAATGTTATGTGTTAAATAAGTTATGATTTGTGTATTAAGTTAAGGTTACTCGACCTCGGGGAATAGTGTGTAAAGTTAATGTATAAACAATTTATGTTTATATCTTCTGTAAATAGTAATAGTTGTATAGAATGATCGAACTAGATCCGCGGTGATTCGGGACCCGGATTCGTGACCCTCACATTTGCGCTTCATCCAGTATATTTTCATGGAAATATTCTTATGAGCATTTTTGAATTTTACTCCACAAAGAAGTATCATGTTGACAATTTGGACGTTATTGATTTCTAGATAAATTAAAATTATAAATGTTTAAAATTTATCCTTGAACTTGTTTTATTGAATTATTATATCATTGTCATCATCCTCATGCTTATATTGTGATTAACGTCATCTTTGGCTTACGTGCATAGATGGACTTGGTATGATTATGACCAGAGATTATTCGGTGTAATCATGACCGTAATGTGACGAATGATGTGGTAAAATTCCTCATGGACCCATAGTTCATTGGTGGACAGTTGTTGGTATGATTATAACTAGGGATAATTCAGTATAATCATGACCATTGATGATTACATGAACATCGTTGGCCGTGATGCAGGGATGATTCGATTTTATTTATTAAGTTGAGTTTCAGCGATAAAGTTGATGAAAAACTTTTTAAATCATAGAAGATAGAAGATTTTATGCTCTACTTGACTCTTCTAATGGATTACTTGTTCCGCTGCAGTTAAACTTGTTGTCTATTATATTCTATCAGTTTTGCATTGTTGAAGGCTAATGATAATTTTTTATGCATTATCTTAGTCATAATATTTCTTACTGGGCTAGTTGAGTTCACCCTTTCTTTCAATGTTCTCTTCAGGAAATGAGAACATAGCCGGGACTAGTCGGGGAACGGAGTGACAGTCCAGATGATAGCATTAGTAGTCCTCACTATTCTGTTAAATAGTGTGACAATAAATATAATAAGGACTCTATTGAGTGCAGATATTGTCTAGATGACAATATTCTTATTAAAACTCTTATATTATGTTTTGTAGTATTTTACACGACTGTTATATAATTAAGTTGTATTTAAATTTTATACCATGTATTTGGCAACTCAAGATGGGTGATGTATACCTGTTTTGGGGGCGTACAATCACCATTAATATTTAAATATTAATGAATTTATCATAAAAATATTAAAAGTCATTAATTATAACTTAAAATATTTTAAATCATTTTTCTCATTTTTAAATGATTTTTAAATCAACAAAATTATTTTCCCATCATTTATTTAATATAATAGTTAAATAAATCTAATATCATTAATATTAAATTATTAATAAAAATTCTCCAAAAATATTGAAAGTTGCATTTTATAACTCAAAATATTTTCTAACACTTTATTCTTATTTAAAATAATTTTTATAATATTAAAATCATTTTTCTCTAATTTATTTAATACACTAATTAAATATCATTAATATCCAAATAATTATAATATTAATGAAAAATATCCCAATTTTTCAAAAGTTAATTTTCATAATGTAAAATAATTTTTAAAACCATTTTTGTAATTTTTAGAATTTATTTTCTCTTTTTAATCATTTTTCAGAAAATAAAAAAATAATAATATTTAAAACCGTCGTTATAGGATATATCGACACTTTCTGTCGTTGTTGGTGTTCTTGGGCTCAAGAACACCAACAGCCGGCTTAGCAAGGGTCAACGTTTGACCGTTCATGATTCTTAATTCTATTTTGTTTTGGGGCTAACTTAGGCTTTGATCTTATAGTACTACAATTATCCACCATCACTTTGGTTATACAACATCACAACAAGGAAATCAGAATCTCCAAAATCGTTGTCAGACATCATCTGGGTTTTTTGGGTAACCTAGAAACCCAGACAGTTGCGAGGTACAACTTTGTGGTTCGATTTTCTCTTAGTTCTCGTTATCCACTTTGTGTGTTTAAGGTCTAAATATATAGTATATGTGTCATATAACATTTATATCCCATGATCTAAGTCTAACAACATTAAAATCTCCAGATTCAATCCATTCAAAGGCTTTTAGAAAACTTGTTCATACGATTTCTAGGTTTTCTAAAAACTTTATCCGTGACCGAGTGGCCTAGTTTGACCACTCTCAACACTCAATCTGTTGACTGTTTGTGGGATCTAAAGTCCATATAACAAGCTATAATCTAGATATAACAACATCATCAAACAATATAACAACAGACAGATCTCGTGGTAACAAAATCCTGTCAGGCACTGAAAACGAGTTTCTAGTTTAACCAGAAACTCTTGGTCCTGCTCGAACAATGGGTTTTGACCGTGAATATCTTACAATCTAGATATGGAATGGCTGTTATTCCACCTCTAGACTACAGTCCTCATGTCAAACTACGAATCTAAACCATAAAATACCAAAAATCATAAACACAGAAAGATCTAGAGCTACTGACATTTGGTTGTCAGACCATTTTTAGTGTTCAAAGGCAAAAACTTTGATTGTAAGGTACTTTGATGCCATAGATCTATGATAGATCGTCATAGATCATCATGAAACATCTTCTACCAAACATCTAAACACATAAACACGAAATCTTTCTTTGCATACAAGATCTAATGTTAGTTTAGGGTTTATACCTTCTATTATCCAATCCTAGATATTTGATCTCCTTAACTGATCTAGGTGTTCTAGGAGATTATCTAGTGACTGAATCACTTTAGATTTTCGGAGGTTTGGGAGAGAGAGAGAGTTGTTGAGAGCTTGGGTGCAAAATGAGCCAAATCCTAGACTTTCTCTCTCTTTAATCCTTATATTATATAAATGCAATGTATCTAGATGTGGTTGTTGTCAATAATTTGTTGAGTTGCTGATATATAAGTCACAATGTCAACAATAGTTGGTCACCAACTCTCAATTTGGTAAGATTTACAAGTAACTTCATAAAAAGCACAAAAGGATATTTTGGTCATTCTCCTTATAATTTTAATGGCATTCTTGATTTTTGTTCAAACCCTCAGGGTTTAACCCTAAGATTTTAACTCTTAGGTTTTACAACATTAGATTCTAAGATTTTTTAATTAGGGTTTTTAAAATAGAAAATTAAGATTTCAAAAATATAATTAGGGTTGTAAATAGAAATTAATATTTCTAAAGTATAATTAGGGTTTCTTAATTATATTAAAGGTTAATAATCACATTAGTCTTGCTAATTAGGATTAGGGTTTCCTGATTAGGGTTTAAGATTCCCAAATTTAAAATTAGGGTTTCCAGACATTCGATTAGGGTTCCTAAGTACTGCAACTGTCCACCATCACTTTGGTCATACAACATCACAACAAGGAAATCATAGACTCCAAATTCGTTGTCAGACATCATCTGGGTTTTCTAGGTAACCCAGAAACCCAGACAGTTGCGAGTTACCACTTTTTGGTTGAATTTTCTCTTAGTTCTGGTTATCCACTTTGTGTTTTAAGGTCAAAATATATATTACTCATGTCATATAACATTTATATACCATGATCTCAGTCCAACAACATTAAAATCTACAGATTCAATTCGGTCAAAGGTTTTCAGAAACTTGTTCATATAGTTTCTAGGTTTTCCAGAAACTTTATCCGTGACCAAGTGGCCTAGTTTGACCACTCTCAACCCTCGATCTATTGACTGCTTGTGGGATCTAAATCCATTGATCTAAAGTCTATATAACAGGCTATAATCTAGATATAACAACATCATCAAACAACATAACAATAGACAGATCTCGGGTTAACAAAATTATGTCAGGCACTGAAAACGAGTTTTTAGGTTGCCCAGAAACTCTTGGTCATGCTCGGACAATGGGTTTTGACCGTGAATATCTTAAAATATGGACATGGAATGGCGGTTATTCCACCTCCAGACTACAGTCCTCATGTCAGACTATGAATCTAAACCATAAAATAACAAAAACCATAAACATAGAAAGATCTAGAGCCACTGACATTTGGTTGTCTGACCACTTTTAGTGTTGAAAGGTAGTTTTGAAAAACTTTTATTTTAAGGCAATTTGGTTCCATAGATCTATGATAGATCATCATGAAACATCTTCTAGCAAACATCTAAACACATAAACACGAAATCTTTCTTTTCATACAAGATCAAATGTGAGTTTAGGGTTTATACCTTCTATTATCCAATCCTTGATCTTTGATCTCCTTAACTGATCTAGGTGTTCTAGGAGGTTATCTAGTGACTGAATCACTTTAGATTTTTGGAGGTTTGGGAGAGAGAGATAGAGTTGTTGAGAGCTTGGGTGCCGAATGAGCCAAATGCTAGACTTTATCTTTCTTTAATCCTTATATTATATAAATGCAATGTATCTAGCTGTGGTTGCTGTCAATAATTATGAGTTGCTGATATATAAGTCACAATGTCAACAATAGTTGGTCACCAACTCTCAATTTGGTAAAATTTACAAGTAACTTAATAAAAAACACATAAAGGGTATTTTGGTCATTCTCCTTATAATTTTAATGGCATTCTTGACTTTTTATCGAACCCTCAGGGTTTAACACCAAGGTTCTAACCCTTAGGTTTTACAACATTAAATTCTAGGATTTTCTAATTAGGGTTTTTAAAATAGAAAATTAAGATTTCAAAAATATAATTAGGGTTTTAAATAGAAATTAATATTTCTAAAGTATAATTAGGGTTTCCTAATTATATTAAAGGTTACTAATCACATTATTTTTCCTAATTATGATTAGGATTTAGGATTCTCAAATTTAAATTAGTGTTTCCCGACATTCGATTAGGGTTCCTAAGTGCTACAACTATCCACCATCACTTTGGTCATACAACATCACAACAAGGAAATCAGAGTCTCCAAAATCATTGTCATACATAATCTGGGTTTTGTGGGTAACCCAGAAACCCAGACAGTTGCGAGGTACTACTTTGTGGTTCGATTTTCTCTTAGTTATGGTTATCCACTTTGTGTTTTTAAGGTCTAAATATATGGTACTCATGTCATATAACATTTATATACCATGATCTCAGTCCAATAACATCAAAATCACCAGATTCAATCCAGTCAAAGGCTGTCAGAAAACTTGTTGTTACAATTTCTGGGTTTTCTAGAAACTTTATCCTTGACCGAGTGGCCTAGTTTGACCACTCTCAACACTCGATATGTTGACTGTTTGTGGGATTTAAAGCCATGGATCTAAAGTCCATATAAAAGGCTATAATCTAGATATAATAACATCATCAAACAACATAACAACGGACAGATCTCGGGTTAACAAAATCCTGTCAGGCACTAAAAATGAGTTTCTAGGTTGTCCAAAAACTCTTGGTCATGCTCGGTCAATGGGTTTTGACTGTGAATATCTTACAATATGGACATGGAATGGCTGTTATTCCACCTCCAGACTACAGTCCTCATGTCAGACTATGAATTTAAACCATAAAATAACAAAAATCATAAACCCATAAAGATCTAGAGCCATTGACATTTGGTTGTCTGACCACTTTTAGTGTTCAAAGGCAGTTTTGAAAATCTTTGATTTCAAGGCACTTTGATGCCATAGATCTATGATAGATCATCATGAAACATCTTATAGCAAACATCTAAACACATAAGCACAAAATATTTTTTTACATACAAGATCAAAGGTGAGTTTTGGGTTTATACCTTATATTATCCAATCCTTGATCTTTGATCTCCTTAACTGATCTAGGTGTTCTAAGAGGTTATGTAGTGACTGAATCACTTTAGATTTTTGGAGGTTTGGGAGAGAGAGAGAGAGTTGTTGAGAGCTTGGGTGCAAAATGAGCAAAATGTTATACTTTCTCTCTCTTTAATCCTTATATTATATAAATGCAATGTATCTAGCTGTGGTTGCTATCAATAATTGGGTGAGTTGCTTATATATAAGTCACAATGTCAACAATAGTTGGTCACCAATTCTCAATTTGGTAAGATTTACGAGTAACTTAATAAAAAACACAAAAATGGTATTTTGGTCATTCTACTTGTAATTTTAACGGCATTCTTGACTTTTGTTCAAACCCTTAGGGTTTAACTCTTAGGGTTAGCCCTTAGGGTTTAACCCTTAGTGTTTAACCCTAAAGTTTTACAATATTAGATTTTAGGGTTTTCTAATTAGTGTTTTTAAAATAGAAAATTAAGATTTAAAATATATAATTAGGGTTACTAATCACATTAGTCTTGCTAATTAGTATTGGGGTTTCCTAATTAGGATTTAGGATTCCCGAATTTAAAATTAGTGTTTTTCGGCATTCGATTAGGGTTCCTAACTGTGCGTTACGGTTTCTAGATCTGAGATTACGGTTTCTAATCCCTTATTAGGATTTACTAATCTTGTACCCTACGCGATCAATCATTAATCAAAATTTCTCTAAGTTCAAACACGTACTCATCAATATAATTATTTTAATTATATTTTCTATCGAATCCCTATTCAGAATTAGGGTTAGGATTTCTATTCCCTGTTAAGCACAACTCTACTCTTATTTCTCAGTCAATACACAAATTGACCACATCTCGAGACTCGTGCCGCAGATACTAGACATAATATTTGTAACGCCCGAGAAAAATCTAATTTTTAGAAGAATTAAAATTTTATTTAATTATAATGATTAAATAAATTTAATTGATTATTTATGGGAGCAAGTTAATTAAAGGTCGTTATATGACCTAAACATGTCAGAAAATCGTAGGATTTTGGCTACGTGATAGAATTAAAGTGTCTGAGTTTCCAAGATGAAAATAAAAGCTTTTCAAGAAATTTTTTGAAAAATACTATTCACGCATTTCTGCTCGGGAATTATTTTTGAACTTTCGAGAAATACGTAACGATAGAATATCAAGGTAAGATGGATTATCCAATAATATTTCAGTTATGAAAAATGTAATATTTCGCCTGTGGACTTAAAACCTAAAGTCTAGGGAAAGTGACTTTCGAGAAGGAATTTAAATACATGTAATGAATTAAGCAATAATCGTATTATACATAGGTATTGTACGAAGTAATGAATATGAGTATGATATGAGGTATTATACGAGTACGTATGTATGATGGTATGTTGTATGTATTGAATAGTATACGAGTTAGAATACGAGAATTGTACGTAAATTATACGTTAAAAAGGCTTTAAACCAAATGTAATGAATTTGTGGGATTACGTAGGAAATATTAAAGTCCAAAGGGAAGTGTGACAAGGCCTAAATGTAAGAATGGTTAAGTCCATTGTTAATTAATATACAAGCCCAAGTGTTTGTAACGTGAAGCCCAAAGTAATATGATCAAGACCAAATGATATAAGTTAAGATCAATTAAGTTAAAGGCCCAAAGTAAGTAACCAATGGGTTATGGATGGTTTAAACCCATGGGGCAACCCATGGATGATCCAAGGTGATGAATAAGTAAACTTAGAGGCTAAGTAAGTGTGGTGAGCACACAATGTGCTTAAGTGATGTGCAAGTAGACTTAATGACAAAGAGACTTAAGGGCTAAGTGTTGTGATGGACAAGTAATTTATTTGGAGAGAAAGTTTACTTGATGGCTAAGACATAAATAGTAAGGAGGTGGAATGGCTTGTTGACCATTGTGCCCTCATCTAGGATTTCCTATAAATAGAGGACTTGTGCATTCATTTGTTGGTTGTTTCATTTCATCCCACTTATAAGTTCAGAGCTTATTTAGTTGAGAGAATAAGCACATATAAAGTTAGACCTTCCTTGTTAGTTTTTTCACCAATAACTTATAGCTTATTGGTTAGAAAGAATAAGTTAGAAAAGCTAGAAAACTAGTCTTTCATATTTCAAGAAGCAAGAAGGAGATCAAAGGTTAAGCAAGTAATCATCAAAGGGTAAGCAACCTTGAACCATGAATATCTTTCTCTTCATTTGTTAGAGAATGGGGTATTGGTAGAACTAGCATGCTAAAGAATGATAAGAATGAATGGTTAACGGACTTAAGCCGTAATAAGTCATGAATAAGTCGTTTATACTTATATAAGTTATGAACTTATAATGAACGGATATGAACTTATAACATGTTTATACAAATGAAGTTAGTATGATAATAAGAAGCAAGAATAATGGTTAGAAGCCATTAACCATAATAAGTTATATGAAAAGAAGACATAAGTCATGAGCAATGAAAATATAAGTAATTTATATTTTTATAAGTTATAAACTCACAATGAACTAGTAATAACTTATCATGTTTACAAATTAATGAAGCATCTATGTTAAGATGTTAGTATAATGGATTGAATCCAATTGAAATGGTTTATAAATCTCAAGTAATGAAGTTTTGCCGGAATTAAAACGATTGGACTATAATTGTCGAATTCGTAAAATTCTCAGAATGGAATTCGAATTTTGATATTGAGCTTGGAAATGTTGGTTTCCAATAGAGGCACGTCTTATTTGGCATTATAGAGTTGCGAACTCGAAAATGGCCGGATTTCGACTTAGAACGAAGAAACGAGCATTGAACGTTCACGAACGTTTATCGTTTTCGTTAAAAATGGACTAATATGTGAAATTTTAGCAAACGAAGTTGAATATATAAAATTCTTGCATGAATACGTAGAGTATGTAATTTGTGAATCGTAGGCTCTTGAACGAGCCAATTCGGACTTATAACGAAGAAGTTAGGAGCTCAGGAATCTCATCTAAAAAGAGAATTTATCAAAATTGTCTGATACATAGAGTCGGCGCCGCGGCGCGACTCAAGGCAAGAATGGCCAGTGCCGCAGCTCGAGACCGGACCTTAGCCCCTGTTAACTAGCATCGCAGCACGGTCAATTACACTAAGCATGGCGCCGCAACGCCGTGACCGAATTTAGGAACCAAAAGCCCGCGCCGCAGCGCGAGCCCAAGAGGAAAAGCTGGCGCAGCAGCGCCAACACTAGGTCATACACAGTAATAAAAGATTACAAGTAAGGAAATAAAGATAAGTGATTAGTAATGAACTAACACATTAATAAACTTAATGAAGCATCATTAAGATAATTGTAAACCTTAAGTAATGCACTAAGGGTTAAAGATAAGTCGAATGTAAAGATGAATGGAAATTGTTAACAATGAGCTAAGGAACTTAATAAAGTCTTATTAAGTTATGATTAAACCCCAAGTATGATCACTTAGGATAAAAGTAAGTTAATTGAATGAAAACAGGAACTATGTACAATAAGCGTACATAACCATTGACGATCGAGTTTCGATTATTAATAAATTTAGTAAGCTGTGATGAAAGTTGTTTAACTCGAAATGAGTTGTATTAATGAAATAATTTCACTTAATTTATAGCAGAGACAGAAGTTGGTAAGAACGATGTAAAAGAGCGATGGAAAGTCGGAGCCATTAAATAACAAATCTAATACATAATATATGTTCAATTATGACCTAATGTGGTATGTTATGTGGTTATGTGTTGTAGAGACTGTAAAGATTCAAAAGGAAAAGTAATTATACTGTAGCAGACGCTGAAGGCAAGTTTTTCTTAAACACTTGTCTAACCTTCGTGTTAGCCAGGTTTTCAAATGATTCACATTATGAGATGCATGTATGATTTTAAAGAAAGGGTCGAAGCCAGTTTTAACTCGGCTATACTAATCTTGATAGATTGATTGATTTATTTACAAGTCTTTGAATATGGAATTGCTAACGCTATCCTACGGCAATTGTTTGGGTATGGATTCAAGGTAAGCCTGAATATAAATAACTAAATGTATTTTTCATCGAGTATTCGATGGGCACGTGAGGTTGCCATAACTTAAATGTATACACGTTTAATAGATGTAGTGTTGATCAACATAGAGTACTATTGGCTGATCACCTAAAAGTGCTCGTAAGATATGCCGAACTTACGGACTTCGTGCCGGGTTGTCCTTTTAAAAGAAACTATATGACGTTCACGTCTTGAACCAGAATTGATGTATTACTGAATATTGTTATGATAAAACATTTTGAAGGAAAATAAATGCTATTTTAAGTTATTGATAGTACTTCGTAATGATTATCTAGTTACTGAAGATATATGATTCCTATGTTTCAAGCATACTTTTAAAATGAAATTGTTGTACTAGCTGAGCTTGTTATGATTACTCTTGCTTGAACTATATGAATGTAGCTTAGATCGAATGGACCGAAGGATTCGTCAAGGATAAAGTGAAGGCTAAATCGAACTTGTAGATTACCTATGTAATAGTATAGGTTTGTAATGATAATATTTGATATTATGACAAGAACAAATGTAACAGTTATAAAGAACCTGGGGAATGGTAGTATAGTTTTGGAATATATAAGACATATTCGTTCTTTTGAGGCATTTCAGTTGAATGTTTGTGTGAATTATAGCACCGTAGAGCACCACCATATGTCGGGTTGGAAGAGAACTGAATTTGGGGGCGTCACAATATTGATGGTCAATATCAATATTAAAATATAAAAAAATTATTCATAAAATTCAGATTATTCGAAATCCCGGGTTATCACATTCTCCCTTCCTTATAAGGATTTCGTCCTCGAAATCACCGCTTTCTTATTCTCAACAATCTTTTAAAGTTGTATCATCAATTCATTTTTATCAACACAGTAATAATTTGTGTCCCATGTTCTAACCTGTTACTTGGATCTATAAAAGAAAACAATTCACAGTAATTATCTAACTTAATATTACTCGTGTAATTAAAATTTCTAAACGAAGTTATTACCCGTCGCCACCTCATGGGTAGCCACTGCATCTTGCATCGTCATGTTAAATGCACGGGTTGTTGGTCTTCCTAGATGTGTAGGTCCTCGAATCGCTAAGGTTCCACTACCGGGTCCCTTGTTGATATTTTCCTTCTCCACATTTCTCTTCGGACAGTTTTAAACCAGATTATTAGTAGATCCACATGCAAAACAACCTTGTATCTTCTTTGGATTGGGACAATTGGGCGACATATGTCCCTCTTGACCACAGTTATAGCAAACTCCCTTTTTCTTCAGACAAACTCCTGAATGGTTCTTCCCATAAGTCACGCATGGCTCCCTCCCTTTCCTATTCTCCTTTGTCTTATTACCCGACTGGGTATTCTCGCTCCACTTTCTCTTATTTAGATTACTACCACCACTGCTTCCTCCATCATTTGTCTTCTTCTTATTCTCCTAATTATATCGGAATGCAGCTTCGCTCCCCCCTCAGCAATGATTGCTTTCTCCAACAAAGCCGCAAACGTATTGATCTGCAACACATCTACCTTGTTGAATATCCCTGGCTTCAGTCCATTCTCAAATCTTCTCGCTTTTCTTACCTCCGTGTCCACCTAATGAGGTGCAAATCTCGCTAACTCGTTGAATTTAGCAGCGTATTCAGAAATTGACATGTTCTCCTGCTTTAGTTCTAGAAACTTAACCTTCTTCCTGGATTGCATACTCGGCGAAAAGTAGTTCTCAAAGAATAACTCCTTGAATCTTGTCCAAGTCACAACAGTTTTACCAGCTCTTGCCTGATTAGTCTCCCACAAGTAATTGGCTTCTCCCTCCATCAAATATGTAGCAAAAGATGTCTTTTGCTCTTCCGCTACCCTAGAAATACTGAACGCCTTCTCCATCTCCTTCACACAAGTTTGGGCTACAATTAGATCCGTGGTTCCTCTGAATTCTGGCGGTCCTACCGCTTTAAAATCTTTAAAGTTAGCCAATCTATCGACTGGATGTTCTCTTGCTCTTGCTGCTAGAGCTCTATTTCCCAGTTCTCATATAATCGCATATTTATTCAAATAGCACATAGTACTTTTAGTACTTCACACATATTACCATCCTTTTTTAAATAAATTTTAGGATTAAAACACACAACTTTACACAAAAAGTTGTGTGTAAATCAGGCACAAAGAGATCGAGATCTACGTGAATGACATCATTGTCAAATCCCAGAAGGAGGATGACCATCTAGACCATCTCAAAAAATTGTTCAACAGGTTACGTAAGTACAACTTGAAGTTGAATCCAGCCAAATGCGCTTTTGGAGTTAAATCAGGCAAGTTACTAGGATTTCTAGTCAGCCACAAAGGGATTGAGTTGGATCCTGCAAAAATCCAGGCCATCAAGGAAATGTCCATTCCTCAGACAGAAAAGGAAATACGGGGATTTTTTGGAAGAATCAACTTCATTAGCAGGTTTATCTCTCAACTCACAGCAACCTGTGAGCCAATCTTCAAGCTATTAAGGAAGAACTCTTCCATGAAATGGAATGATGAATGCCAAAATGCCTTCCTCATAATTAAAAAACAGCTAGTCAAATCTCCCATTTTGGTACGGCCCAGGGATGATGTTCCCCTATTCATATATCGGTGAAGGAGAAAGAAGTCTTTGTTCCAAATCCCGCAGTGGAAGAAGAGGAACGAAGAATCAAGCAAGACGTCATCCGAATGATGTCAGGCAAACACATCATCGTTCATGATGAGCATACAAACAGATACACCCCAAACAATGATTGCCCAGACATAATGGTCATCATTCGGGATGGGGAGCATGATGACAATCCCTCCATCACTATAATCCACCCGGACTTTGCCCTTGCCAATTGGAACAACATTCCTTGCATTGGTCGACAAGGGTAAAACGGGCAGAACCCTTTTTACCCTGTAGATATCATAACTGTTTACTTTTCTGTACAACATTAGCAGTTTATTTTGTCAGTACATGCTAACACTGTATATGATCAAAACGTTTCATATATACTAAGTGAAAGCATATTTTGTTTCAGGACCCTGAATTTCGATGTGCCTGTACTTGCTGATACGGTGACTCTTCTCCACAAGGATTGTACCTTTGATGTAGAGATGAATTCAGCCTTGATGGAAATATAGAATGACATTGAGGTGCCTCCCAAAATTCAAGAATAGGTTAAAGACAAACCTAAACCCAACCTTGACCAAATCACTTCTTTCAATCTCGGAACCTTAAAAAGCCCTAAGTTAATCCAAATTGGTTCAGACCTTACCCAAACCAAAGGAATGACATGGTTCCACTATTAACCCAATTCCAAGATGTGTTTGCATGGTCTCAAGAAGACATGGTGGGTTTGTCCACTGATATTGTCCTTTATCGCCTTCCCATCAAAGAGGGATTTAAGGCAGTCAAGCAAAAGCTCAGGCGATTGAAACCTGAGTGGAGTTTAAAGGTAAAAGAAGAAATTGTGAAACAATTTCAAGCTGGAATCATCATAGTGTCCACATATCCTGAGTGGATATTCAACATTGTTCCCATGCCTAAACCCGGAGGGAAGGTGCGAGTTTGCGTGGATTACAAGGACTTGAACAAAGCGCGCTTAAAAGATAGCTTTCCCATGCCATTTATCCATATTCTCATTGACAATACTGCTCAATACGACATGTACTCCTTTGTCGATTTCTTTGCGGGGTACCATCAGATCATGGTGGCTGAGGAAGATCGTGAGAAAACTGCTTTCATCATGCCTTGGGGAACCTTTTGCTATAGACAATTGTCATTCGGCCTCATCAATGCCGGAGCCACCTATCAGCGAGCTATGATGGCTTTTTTCCACGACTTAATGCACAAAGAGATCGAGATCTATGTGGATGACATCGTTGTCAAATCCCAAAAGGAGGATGACCATCTCAAAAAGTTGTTCAACAGGTTGCTTAAGTATAACTTGAAGTTGAACCCAGCCAAATGCGCCTTTGGAGTTAAATCAGGCAAGTTGCAAGGATTTCTAGTCAGCCACAAAGGGATTGAACTGGATCCTGCCAAAATCCAGGCCATCACGGAAATGCCCATTCCTCAGACAGAAAAGGAAATATAGGGATTTTTGGGAAGAATCAACTTCATTAGCAGGTTTATCTCTCAACTCACAGCAACCTGTGAGCCAATCTTCAAACTATTAATGAATAACTCTTCCATGAAATGGAATAATGAATGCCAAAATGCCTTCCTCACAATTGAAAAACATATAGTCAAAGCTCCCGTTTTGGTACCGCCTAGGGATGATGTTCCCCTATTCATGTACCGGTGAAGGAGAAATAAGTCTTTGTTCCAAATCCCACAGTGGAAGAAGAGGAACGAAGAATCAAGCAAGACGTCATCCGAATGATGTCAGGCATACGCATCATCATTTATGATGAACATACCAATAGATAAACCCCCAGACGATGATTTCCCAAACATAATGGTCATCATTCAGGATGGGGAGGTTGATGACAATCCCTCCATCACTATAGTCCACCCGGACTTTGCCCTTGCCAATTGGAACATCATTCCTTGCATTGGTCGACAAGGGTAAAACGGGCAGAACTCTTTCTGCCCTATAGATATCATAACTGTTTACTTTTCAGTACAGTATTAGCGGTTTATTTTGTCAGTACATGCTAACACTGTGTATGATCAAAACATTTCATATATACTAAGTGAAAGCATATTTTGTTTTAGGACCCTGAATTTAGATGTGCCTGTACTTGCTGATACGGTGCCTCTTCTCCACAAGGATTATTCCTTTGATGTTGAGATGAATTCAACCTTGATGGAAATACAGGATGACATTGAGGTGCCTCCCGAAATTCAAGAATGGGTTAAAGACAAACCGAAACCTAACCTTAACCAAACCACTCCTTTCAATCTCGAAACCTTAAAAAGCCCTAAGTTAATCCAGATTGGTTCAGACCTTACCCCAAACCAAAGGAATGACATGGTTACACTATTAACCCAATTCCAGGATGTGTTTGCATGGTCTCATAAAGATATGGTGGGTTTGTCCACTGATATTGTCCTTCATCGCCTTCCCATCAAAGAGGGATTTAAGCCAGTCAAGCAAAAGCTCAGGCTATTAAAACCTTAGTGGAGTTTAAAGGTAAAAGAAGAAATTGTGAAATAATTTCAAGCTGGCATCATCATGGTGTCCATATATCCTGAGTGGATATCCAACATTGTTCCCGTGCCTAAACTCAGAGGGAAGGTGCGAGTTTGCGTGGATTACCGGGACTTGAACAAAGCGTGCTTAAAAGATAGCTTTCCCATACCATTTATCCACATTCTCATTAACAATACTGATCAATACGACATGTACTCCTTTGTCGATTTCTTTGCGGGGTACCATCAGATCATGGTTGTTGAGGAAGATCGTGAGAAAACTGCTTTCATCACGCCTTGGGGAACCTTTTGCTATAGACGATTGTCATTCGGCCTCATCAATGCTGGAGCCACCTATCAGCGAGCTATGATGGATTTTTTCCACGACTTAATGCACAAAGTGATCGAGATCTACTTGGATGACATCATTATCAAATCCCAAAAGGAGGATGACCATCTAGACCATCTCAGAAAGTTGTTCAACAGGTTGCGTAAGTACAACTTGAAGTTGAATCCAGCCGAATGCGCCTTTGGAGTTAAATCAGGCAAGTCGCTAGGATTTCTAGTCAGCCACAAAGGGATTGAGCTGGATCCTGCCAAAATCTAGGCCATCACGGAAATGCCCATTCCTCAGACAGAAAAGGAAATACGGGGATTTTTGGAAAGAATCAACTTCATTAGCAGGTTTATCTCTCAACTCACAGCAACCTGTGAGCCAATCTTCATGCTATTAAGGAAGAACTCTTCCATGAAATGGAATGATGAATGCCAAAGTGCCTTCCTCACAATTAAAAAATAGCTAGTCAAAGCTCCTGTTTTGGTACCAGCCAAGGATAGTGTTCCCCTGTTCATGTACCTGTCCATAAGTGACAATGCCATGGGCTGCATGCTGGGACAGAAAGACGATAGAGGCCGAGAACGAGCTATCTATTACCTCAGCAAAAGATTCAGCAGCAATGAAAACACGTATACTCTGATTGAGAAGACTTGTTGTGCTTTAGCATGGGCTTCCATGAGATTACAACATTACCTCCATGGTCACACAACCCATCTCATAGCCCGCATGGATCATCTCAAATACGTGTTTAAGAAACCCATGTTAAATTGTCGGCTGTCCAGATGGCAGTTGATCCTACAACAATTTGACATCGTATATGTGACTCAAACATCCATGAAAGGTCAAGGAATTGCGGAACAACTAGCCGCCGCACCTTCAGGGGATTTCAAACCCTTGGAAACATACTTCCCCGATGAAGGAGTAATGATAGTTCAACAATGCCATCAGTACAATACGCGCCAATCATAGAAGATGTATTTGAATGGAGTTGTTAATATGGAAGGTTCTGGAGCTAGAGCAGTTCTAGTATCTGATATGGGGGACCAGTATCCTGTCGCCTGTAAATTACAATTTGTCAGCACCAACAACACAGCTGAGTATGAAGGCTGTCTAATGGGGCTAAAACTTACCCGTTCAATGGGTATCAGGCGGTTAACTGTCTTTGGAGATTTAGAGTTGGTAATCAGACAATCCACCAGAATCTATCAAACCCAGGAACTACATTTGTTGCCCTACCATCGGCAAGGTTTACATATGATTTTGGAGTTCGAAGAAATCTCCTTTCTACACGTTCCTCGTAATAGGAATGACTTTGCGGACGCGTTAGCAACTTTGGCCTCCTTGATTAGCATATCAGACAAGGAACACTTATCAAGCGTCATAATTTTCCTGCACAAGGCCCCAACCTATGGGAATTACATTGGAGAACTACCGGATGATATACCTCCCATCCAGCATCCTTGGTATCAGCATATCAAGGAGTATCTACGAGATGGATCTACACCCGCTGAGGCGAGCCCGACAGAGAAAAGGCGGATCCATCGACTTGCTATGAAATTCTACCTGAGTGGAGATGCGCTCTACAAAAGAGATGCAGGACTAGGTCTCCTCAGATGTTTAGACAAAGATCAAGGCCAAAGGTTTATGGATGAAATTCATGGTGGAGTCTGTGGCCCCTACATGAGTGGCCCCCTCCTTGTCAAGAAAGTCCTCAGGATAGGACATTATTGGCTATCTCTCAAAGCTGATTGCAATGACCAAGTCAAGAGATGCTATCAGTGCCAGATTCATGGGAATGCTATACACGCCCCTCCACGGTAACTCCACAACATGAGTTCACCTTGGCCCTTCTTAATGTGGGGAATGGACGTTATCGAGCCCATTGATCCTAAAGCCAGTAATGGACATCGATTTATCTTCACTATGATCGACTACTTCACCAAGTGGGTAGAGACAGCCTCTTTCCCCAGGGTTACCAAAGAAGTCATCATTGCTTTCATCAGAAACAATGTCATTTGTCGATATAGACAACATGAGGTGATTGTGTTAGACAATGCTAAGAACCTCAACAACAAAATGATGGAGGAATTATGCAGTAAATTTCACATCAAACATCTTAACTCTGTCATCTATCGTTTAAAGATGAATGGTGTTGTTGAAGCGGCTAACAAAAACATCAAGAAGATCATGCAAAAGATGTCTGCCAACCACAAAGATTGGGCTGACCTATTGCCTCTTACTCTGTTAGCCTACATAACCTCAATGTGCACTTCCACTGGGGCAACCCCCTACGCATTAACCTATGGGATGGAAGTAGTGCTACCCATAGAAGTAGAAATGAAATCCCTAAGAGTGTTGATAGACGCTTAGCTGGATGAGGACCAATGGGTACAAGACAGGTATCACCAATTGTCTCTAATAGACGAAAGGCGAACTGCGGCTATCTTCCATGGTCAGTTATATCAACAAAGGATCGCCAGATCCTACGACAAAAAAGTTTGGCTAAGGCAGTTTAAACAATATGACTTGGTTTTGAAGAAGATCCTTGACAACCAAGATCAATCTAAGGGAAAATTTGCTCCTAACTGGGAAGGCCCGTTTGTTGTCAAGGAAATATTGACAGTAGGCGCTCTCAGATTGCAAGAAATGGACGACAATGAATTTTCACAACTCATCAACTCGAACACCGTGAAATGATACTTTGTCTGAAGTTACCATCAAGCAAACATGTTGGTGTTGGATCATCAGATCACCAGTCATTCCGGTTCTTTAACCCTTTAGCACATACAACTCTTTCACACTTTGCCCCTTAGGGAAACATACTTTTCAAGCCAGCAGCCAGGCTTCTCTGCGTTTCTACGACCTAGGTCATCCCACTACGGATTGAACCTCTCGTGTTTGCAGTTTGGCTACCCATACATGGGATCAAACTTCTCATACATACAGTTTATCCTCAACCTAGGAATAAACTTTCTCCTCCCCGCAATCTGACCTACATATGGGATCACACTTTTCATCTCGCCCTGAGGGGAGAACTACGTCGACCTGATCTCCTCTTCAATAGGAGTACGTAGGCAACCATTTCATATGGCCCGGTCGTAATAAAACAAAAACAACAAAAACATTTCTACCCTCTTATCCTTACAAAAATAAAAATAAATACCTACACCATTTCTGCCACATACAGCGTTGGACATCGTACACTAGGTTTGAACTACGCAGACCTGATCTCCTCTTCAATAGAAGTACGTAGGTAGCCATTCATGGTGCGGTCTCACCCCTACCAAATCACAAACCATTGTCAGCTGGTACTGGGATCACCTTTCAATCCACTACGTTTCATTGGCTTCAGACCAAAGGGATGGAATTACCTGAACTCCTCCCGAATAGAAGATTCGGCGACCATCTAAGTTGCGCTCATACCTTGAAGAGCAACACCAATCCATAAGAGGTGGAATTAACTAGGCTTCTCCTAAATAGAAGTACTGGCGACCATCTGTGGTGCGGTCAATCTCAGAGAGGAAAGCCAAATTCCTCTCTACATTTCCATACAGAAACCAGTCCCAAGTCACCAAAGATGGTAGGGATACATACAGATCAATGATCCATTCTGAACTATCCAGAGACAACTCAATGTTCATCTATTCAGGAGGAATTAAGAATACATCAAGATCGCAAGCCTTGAAGCAGCAGGCAAAATATCAAAAAAGTAGCAAAGCATATCTAAAAGGGAAGTGATCAAAAATATATTTACCTATCATATATATAATGATGTTTGATATATAAAATGTAAACTGTACATGACAAAATGTTTAAGCTAGTCTGTGCAGGAGAATACAAGCTCATCTACAAGTCAGGGTATATGCGAGCTAACAAGACCAACATGGCATCCCTCTCAGAAAAAGGAGGCGAAGATGCGGTCTCCTGTACAAGAATATCCACACGACCCAACAGATCTACAGCCATTTGCATGGTGACCATATGCTCATCAATGTAAGCGCTCATCTCTGCGATCATGCCAGTGGTAAGGGACCTCACTGCAGTACTATCTGGGACGGCTACATCCTGGGCAGATATGGCACTATCTCACCCAACTATCACTACATCTCTGGCTGATCTGGCCTCATCCCGCTCAACTACAGTGACATCTCTGCGAGCTAATGCCCCGTCTCTCTCTAGCAGAGCTGCATCTCTCCCATCAAGGGCAGTCCACATCAAGGATCGAGCCTGATCTCTCTCGAAGGTCATCAGATGAAGACTCTGCTCAAAGTACTGTGCTGAGTGCTGAATCACAACAGTATTGGTACTGGGAGAATCTAAAAGAGATGCTGGTAATCCAGCACCTAACCCATCCTCGATGTAGGAATCGATGTCCTCCATGGGCTCCACATCATCTGTCTCACTATCCGGTACAGTGGATACTGCCGCAGCCGATAAAATCTCTGTCTCCATCTTTGCGGAATACTCTGCAGAACAACCTAGATGACTGATAGAAAAATAAGCTATCTCACGCTGATCCCAACATGCATACATGCAGGATCTGTCCTCTGCTAAAAGATAGTGAGAAGCAGAACGCTAACCTATCGCCCCCTCGAAAGGATGAAAGTCCTGAAACTGGTCAAACTGCGACATCACGACCAGCAGGTGATAAGTAGTCACGCCCCTCAAACCAGCCAGAGGGAGATAGTTTATGCCCGGAGCATGAGTAATAAAGTTGTATGGTGAGCTAAGCCCCGAACACGGCAATATGACAAATGGATCTCTGATATCCGCCAAGAATGTGGACGAAGACGTAGCATCTATACACTCTGATGGCTGAAAGGAGTATGACATGGCTATATCATGGGTGAACCAGTACCCATGTCGTCTAAAAGTGCCAATCGGTCTCAAGTGGGACATAAACCACACATATAGCATGATCGAGTTACCCGTGAACACTCTTGTCGGATAATTACAACAGTAGGAAGCTGACCGCAAGGTCTCTGCTATGATCATCGATATTATAGTATGATCCTCCCTAAGAGCTCTCACCGCCATGATGACTCTGATGTCTATCTCATCCATGTACCGTGGCATATAGACATACGACAGTACGCACAACAGCAGTATATCAACCCTGGCCTGCGCCAATGATCCTCCGGTGCGGTGAAATCCCCGGAATGTCGTGAATAACTATCCTTAGAGCCAAATCTGTCAAACAGAAAATGCTGGGATATGACGTGGCTCGATGTAAGCTCATCTTGCACCACTCTACGCCTCAATCTAGTGAGGGTCATGAACCGTCGACTCATGTCCCCTAAAGCCATATACACGCAAGGTCTGTCCAGCGACAGCATCGTCAACCGTGCATACTCCTCCAGAGTAGGAGTCAACTCATGGGTCCCAAATCTTAAAACATGCCTATCCGATACCCAATGTTCTAGCATGCCATCCACAAATCCTATAAGAACCTGAAACATCAACAGGGTCATGCTATGCTGCAATAAATGATCTACGGTCACCCTGTCTGTTGGTGACATGCTATCATACGACGATCGCATACCCGATGCCACTAGTGATGGTGGGGTATTATCAATACGGCTAACGGTCGAAGAATACATATGTACGGACCGTGTCATAAGACCATCCAGGGGCCAATGCTGAATATCTCTAGACATACATACATATGCATAACATGATACATGCACTGTAGATAATAGATGGCAATATGATATAGGGAATGAAAAAATTGTGCATGCATTCATAAGTATATCAACATCTAATACATCATCTCTGTACAGCTACAAATACAAGGAAATGGGGCACAGACGCCCTACTACTAGCAGAGGTCTATCAAAAGATATAGCAAGAATGGGGCACACCCACCAAATAGCTAACAGAGGCCTATCAAAAGATATAATGAGAATAAACATTAGAAGAAGACAATGGTGTCAATATCTACATCATCAATCTTGTCCACCTGATGTTACTCCTCCTGAGTCACTAGATCTCTATCAGTGGAGATGTCAGGCCTATATAAAGGAGAATCTGCATTGGCAAAACCGAATAGGTCATCTGAGGGGCCAGCGCCTGAGCTGGAATGATCAAATGAATCTACCTCTGTCGGATCTCTGCCCAAATGCCAGATAAAGAAATGTGTTTGGTCTAGTCGCTGGGTCAAACTATCAATTTGTGTCACATGAGTCGAATCTCGGACACAGGCTATCCAATACGTCATCATCACGGATCCTGGAACCATATACCCCATGAACTGAGTGGCGTGGGACTGGGCTCTAATGGTATGAGGGAACCACCAACGCTGGAACATCTCCTGAGTACAAGGACCCTCTGATAATGTAAATTTGTCAAACCCCAACAATGGGATGTCAGTGACAGGTGACTGCGATACATGCCAATAACGCCTGGAAGGAGGCAAGATCGGCATGTGAATCTCCCCTATGGTGCTCCTAATAGCACGCTCTCCTAAATAGAGCTCCCATCCTCCATCTGTAAAGAGAGGAACTCTCCGGGTGGAGATCACATACTCGACGCCAGTCGGGTACCCATCCTCAAATCCGATGGCCAAATGTTCCCCGAAATAGGGAATCCATGTAATGATATCAGCTGTCAATAACTCCAGCTGCATACGGCTGTGACGCCCCCAAAAATAGGTATACATAACCCATCTTGGGTCGCCAGATACATGGTACAGAATTCAAATACAACTTACTAATACAACTGTCGTGCACAATACGACAAAATATAAACTGTGAGTTTGAATACAAATATTATCTTCTAGAGAGTATCCATACTCAAAAGGAGTCCTCATTACAATTATTATCACACTATTACATAGAATAGTGATGACTACTAATACTATCATCTGGTTCATCACTCCATTCCCTGACTCGTCCCAGCTATATTCTCATGTCCTGAAGAGAACAGTGAAAGAAAGGGTGAGCTCAACTAGCCCAGTAAGAAATATTATGACTAAGATAATGTAGAATAAATTATCATTAGCCTTCAACAGTGTTAAACTGATAAAATATAACGAACATCAAGTTTAACTGCAGCAGAACAAGCAATCCATTAAAAGAGTCAATTAGAAAATAAAATCTACTATCTTCTATGATTTAAAAGGTTTTTCAACACTGTTATCGCTGAGACTCAGCTTAATAAAATAATCTACATCATCGAATCACCCGTGCACTATGGCCAAGGATATTCGAGTATTCATTAATGGTCATGATCATGCCAACAACTGTCCATCAATGCACTACGGGCCAATGGGGACTTTTACCACATCATTTGTAACATTACGGTCATGATTATACCGAATAATCCCTTGTCATAATCATACCAAGTCCATCTATGCACTACAGGCCACAGATGACTTTCAACATTTTATAAACATGAGGATGATGACAATGATATAAGAATTCAATAAAACAAGTTCAAGAATTAATTTATCCAAGAATTAGCAACGTCCAAATTGTCAACATGATACTGCTTTGTGGAGTAAAATTCAAGAATGCTTAGAAGAATATTATCAAGAAAAGATACTGGATGAAACGCAATTGTCAAGGATATTCCACAAATTTTATGGAGTATAGAAGTTAAAACTTAACCAACTGAGTATAATAAAGAATGGAATAACAAAAGAAATCACCATGCATGCGATAGACCGCACAGACAGGTTATTCCCACAGAATAATAAAAAATGGAACCAGGTCCGACGTAAAATGCACAGACAGGATATTTCAACAGAATAATAATAAAGACGGAACCAGGTCCGATGTAAAACGCACAGACAGGATGTTCCAACAGAATAATAATAAAAACGAAACCATTTCCGGTGTAAAACACACAGACATGATGTTCCAACAGAATAATAGAAGAATGTCACCAAGTATAGGGTAGACCGCGTATACAGGTTATTCCAACAGAATAATAAGAAATGGAACAACAACAGTTCTCTTCATGAATAAGAAAGAATAACACCCCTTACCGTTTTAAAGAAGAGCTGAAATAAGGAAGCAGTTAAGTAGCAGAATACTTTTCTTCTCTCTCTCTATAGTTTCTCTCTATAGTTTCTCTCTCTAGAGTTCAGTGAATTCGTAAGAAATAATGAAGGAATGAGTTGCTATTTATAGAAAAATGAAATGCATAGTAACTAATCCATGAACGGCCTAGATTGATTACTTTAATCTGACGGTCCATATTTAAAAAAAATCTTTTAAATAAAATATAATATATTCTATTTATAGAATAACTTTAATAAAGTATTCTATTTTATATAAAAAGATGTTTCTGTTTTATTACGTTAATAATACGAATAAAACAAAACGTCATTATCGCTAAATAATTCATATTATTAACTGACAATAATTGAATCAAACTGAGTGACTTCTCACATAAGCATTAATAATCAATACCATGTGCTACTATGCAACCACACGTATTACTGTACTTTTACTACTGAGTAGTTCAACAGTATCAATGGTAAAACTTTCACCGTTATTTTTAATAAAATATTTTTGTCGTTTTCTCAATCCGACAATAATTCCGTTGTGGGGTCCACCAATGATTGTGCCGTTGTACGAATATTCTCTGTTGAAACGAATATTCCCCGACCAATCGAATATTATATAACAACTTGCGTACTTTGAAAAATTTATAAATATGACCCACAACTATAACATTATATCAAATTAACTCCATAATATTCAAAAATGATATTTATAGAAAATTCATCTTTATTTATAAAAGTTGGGGTCTTAAAACCCCCCCTTCTTATGAAATTTCGCCCTCGTAACTTTCCTCTCCATGGAGCAACACGTAAGAACACTTGATCTCCTATATCAAATTCCACGTCCTTTCGATGAAGATCAGCATAACTCTTTTGTCGATCTTGTGAGGTTTTTATACGTTGTCGGATCGTTTGAATCTTTTTGTAGTCATACGTACCAACTCTGGTCCCAACAACGTTGCTTTACCCACCTCATCCTAGCATACTTGAGAACGACATTTTCTTCCATACAATGCTTCGAATGGAGCCATGCCAATACTTGCTTGATAACTATTGTTGTAGGAAAACTCCACCAATGGTAAGAACTTGTCCCAACTTCCCTTGAAGTCAGGGACACATAGTCTTAATAAATCTTCTAGAGTTTGAATAGTCCTCTCTGATTGTCCGTCTGTCTGAGGATGATATGCCGAACTAAATCGTAAATCTGTGCACATAGCTTTTTGTAAACTAACCCAAAATCGTGAAGTGAATCTTGGGTCTCGATCAGAAACTATGGATACTGGCATACCATGCAGTCTTACAATCTCGTTTATGTACATACGAGCAAGACGTTCAAGTGTATAAGTTTCTCGTATCGGTAAGAAATGAGCAGACTTGGTCAATTTATCAACAATGACCCAAATCGCATCAATACCTTCAGAAACCCTAGGAAGACTGGTAACGAAATCCATGGTAATGTGCTCCCACTTCCATTTTGGAATTTCAAGTGGTTGCAATGGACCTTTTGGTACTTGATGCTCCGCTTTGACTCGTTGACAAGTTAGACACCTTGAGATAAACAGCGCTATCTCTCTCTTCATATTGCTCCACCAAAATGTATGATGAAGATCATGATACATTTTGGTACTTTCAGGATGGATTGCAAACGGTGTGTTGTGCGCCTCCATCATGATTTCATACTTCAAATCAGGGTTGTTAGGAACACAAAGTCTGGAGTTGACTCGAAGTATTCCTTCTTCATCGATTCTTGCTTCCGGCATAGCACCTTCTTGCACTTTCTTCCTCATACGCATCAGCTCCAGGTCTGTAGCTTGAGCAGCTTTAACTTTATCGATTAAAGTTGGTTCTACTCGTATATTCGTCATCATCACATGGGTCCCTGGAGTCTTTAACTCTATCTCCATCCTTTGTAAGTCACACAAAATGGGCCATTGTGTTGACAATATCGCACTCATACTTGCATATGATCTTCTATTCAATGCGTTAGCTACCACGTTCGCTTTTCCAGGATTGTATTGAATGGTATGATCATAATCTTTCAACAGTTCAAGCCAACGTCGTTGTCGCATGTTGAGTTCCTTTTGAGTGAAGAAATATTTGAGGCTTTTATGATCTATAAAGATCTCCACCTTCTCCCCATACAAGTAATGCCTCCAAATTTTAAGTGCAAAGACAACAGCTGCCAACTCTAGATCATGAGTAGGATAATTCCTCTCATATTCCTTGAGTTGTCTTGATGCATAGGCTATGACTTTTTCATGTTGCATGAGAACGCATCCCAACCCTTTGCTCGAAGCATCACTGTAGATGACAAATCCCTCCGAGCCAGATGGTATTGTTAGAACAGGTGCTGAAATGAGTCTCCTCTTGAGTTCTTAAAAACTCTTCTCACATTCTTCGCTCCAACCGAACTTTGTATCTTTCTGAGTCAGCTGAGGTAATGGAGTAGCAATTCGAGAAAATCCTTCCACGAATCTCCGATAATAACCAGCTAAACCAAGAAAGCTACGTACTTTAGTCACTGATTTAGGTTGCTCCCAGCTTTGAATAGCTTCAATCTTTGCCGGGTCAACCGATATTCCACGACTTGATACTACGTGCCCAAGGAATGCTACCTCCTCCAACCAGAACTTGTATTTCTTTAACTTAGCATAAAGCTTGTATTCACGAAGCTTTTGGAGTACCAGCCTCAAGTGTTGCTCATGGTCTTCACGGCTTTTGGAATAAATAAGGATGTCATCAATAAAGACGACCACAAAGTGATCCAAATATTCCTTAAATACTCGCTTCATCATATCCATGAAGGCAGCAGGAGCATTAGTTAGTCTAAAAGACATGACTAGGAATTCATAATGCCCGTACCAAGTTTTAAAAGCCGTCTTTGGAATATCCTCAGTTCTAACCTTTAGCTGATGATATCCAGAACGAAGATCGATCTTTAAAAAGAATTGTGCTCCTTGCAACTGGTCAAACAGGTCATCAATACGTGGCAATGGATACCTATTTTTGATGGTGACATGATTCAACTCCTGATAATCAATACAAAATTGCATACTTCCATCTTTCTTCTTCACGAATAGCACAGGAGCACCCCAAGGAGAAGTACTAGGACGAATAAAGCCAATGTCTAACAATTCCTGCAGTTGGATCTTTAACTCCTGAAGTTCAATAGGAGCCATTCGATATGGGGCGTTGGAAATGGGTTTTGTACCGAGTTCAAGCTCGATACAAAATTTAATTTCACGCTCTGGGGGTAGGCCAAGAAGTTCTTCAGGGAATACGTCAGGGAATTTATTAACAATAGAAATATCATTCAAAACTGACGTATTTTTGTTAAGATCCGTGACATGAGCTAAAAAAAGCTTCACATCCGTTTTTCAATAAACGAATAGCTTTATGGCTTGAGATGACAGCGATTGATTTTAATGGTTTGGTTGCTTGAATTCGCATAATAGGTCGATTAGGAATATGAAAGCTAAAAACCTTACGAAAACCATCAATTTTTGCATGATGAGTAGTTAACCAATCAATCCCTAGAAACACGTCAAATGTAAGTATTTTTAATGAAATAAGATCGACAGGTAATGTGTGGGTACCAACTTGAACCAAACAAGACTTATAAACCGTGGATGTAATGAAGGTTTCCCCCAATGGAGTTTCAACAGATAAGTCAAAGTCTAATTTCTCCGTAGTCAAATTTAATCGATGAGCGCAAGTAGGAGAAATAAAAGAATGGGTAGAACCGGTATCAAATAAAGTATAGATTTCGTTAGAGTTTTTGATAAGCTTACATGTGATGACCTCATTCGAGTTCTTTACTTTCTGGGAAGTCACAACAAACGCTCTCCCTTGCACTACCGGTTTGGACTTTTTTGGGACGGCCTTTGGTGTCTCCATCTTGGCTAAACTTGTTTTTGGTAAACGACAAAATAGAGCTAAATGACCTTCTCTTCCACAATTATAACATGCTTTAGATGGCATCGCGCAGTTTGGACTGATGTGCCCCTCCCCTCCGCATTTGAAACATATGATAGGTGGTCGTTCTCCTTCCTTAACAACGGGTGCTGGTGCTGACGTCTTTCCATCATTGTTGAATCTCCTCTTCTTGAAATGACCATTCTTATTGTTTTGGCCCTGATTACCACCGAAGTGGTTACCATTTCTGGCCTGTTGATTCCCTCCACGCTTGTTGTCACCGCTTCGATGACTGCTCTCACTGGTATTATCATTTTGTCGACTGCTCTCTTTTGGTTGCGTTGACTCGTTATCGCGCTCCACTAACTGAGCCCTATTCACAACATCTGAATACAAACACAGTTTATGAGAAATAAGATGTTGACGTATCTCAGGTTTTAAACCTTACAAAAACATTCGCGTCATTCGCTCTTCATTATCCACCAAGTGGGACGCAAACCGAGATAACTCAGCAAATTTAGCCTCATACTGCGACACGGTCATATTATTCTGCTCCAATTTGATGAACTCCACCACCTTCATGTGACGAACACTTTCGGGAAAGTATTTGTCATTGAACAGCTCTTGGAACTTCTCCCAATACATCTTCAGTGCGGCAGGTTGAGTACGCTTAATCGATTTCCACCAGTAATCTGCATCTCCTCGCAACATAAAGGCGGCAAAGGCAACCTTTTGCTCCTCGGAGCATCCCAAGACATCAAATATCTTGGTAATCTGCTTTATCCATGTTTCCGCTATAAGTGGTTTTGGCTCTCCCTTAAACTCTGGTGGTCCCAGCTCCTTGAACTGTTTAGCGGTGACCGTCCGAGAGTTTTTAGTGTTTCCACCTATATTCTGGACAGGAGCCGCTCTCGCCTGCTGTTGCATGAACTGCATAAAGTTTCTGAACATTCCATCATTCATCATCTGGTCAGTGTTGTTGTTTGCATGAGATTTGTCACCTTCCTGATGCACATTATCCTGATTATTGATATGTGGTGCATCAACAGCCGCCTGTGCTCCATTGCTATTCTCAACATTCTCAGATGCCATTTTCAGATACTTCCACAAAATAAAAGTTAATTGATATGTCATATATTATCCTTATATTCTGACCGACCAATTAAATGCCATGCAAATAAACTTAGGTAGGTCATACTAGCGAAGGAATTCCCCGTCTCTCCCCTCCTAGTTCTATTCTCACATCTTAGCCACGGATCATATCCCTAAGCTCTGATACCAACTGTGACGCCCCCAAAAAGAGGTATACATCACCCATCTTGGGTCGCCAGATACATGGTACAGAATTCGAATACAACTTACTAATACAACTGTCGTGCACAATACGACAAAATATAAACTGTGAGTTTGAATACAAATATTATCTTCTAGAGAGTATCCATACTCAAAAGGAGTCCTCATTACAATTATTATCACACTATTACATAGAATAGTGAGGACTACTAATATTATCATCTGTGTGAGACCCCAGATTTTATGAATAAATATTTAATTTTCTCGAAATAATTATGGTGTGGATTTGATATAATATTATAGTTGTGGGTATTATTTATAAATTTTGCAAAGTAAGGAAGTTGTTTTAAAATATTCGTTTGGTCGGGGAATATTCGTACGACGACACAATCATTGGGGGACCCCACAACAGAAGTATAGTCGTAGTTAGAAAACGACAAAATTATCTTTCTATAAAAATAACGGCGGAAGTTTTACCATTGTTACTGTTGAACTACTCGGTAGTAAAAGTACAGTAATACGTGTGGTTGCATAGTAGTACACGGTATTGATTATTAATGCTTATGTGAGAAGTCACTCAGTTTGATTCCATTATTGTCAGTTAATAATATGAATTATTTAGCGATAATGACGTTTTGTTTTATTCGTATTATTAACGTAATAAAACAGAAACATCTTTTTATATAAAACAAAATACATTATTAAAGTTATTCTATAAATAGAATATATTATATTTTATTTAAAAGATTTTTCTTTAAATATGGACCGTCAGATTAAAGTAATCAATCTGGACCGTTCATGGATTAGTTACTATGCATTCTATTTTTCTATAAATAGCAGCTCATTCCTTCATTATTTCTTACGAATTCACTGAACTCTAGAGAGAGAAACTATAGAGAGAAACTATAGAGAGAGAGAAGAAGAGTATTCTGCTACTTAACTACTTCCTTACTTCAGCTCTTCTTTAAAACGGTAAGGGGTGTTATTCTTTCTTATTCATGAAGAGAACTGTTGTTATTCCATT
The DNA here is from genome assembly GCA_016801055.1 of Panax notoginseng. Lineage (NCBI taxonomy): Eukaryota > Viridiplantae > Streptophyta > Magnoliopsida > Apiales > Araliaceae > Panax > Panax notoginseng. The sequence goes on from CM029018.1 coordinate 78,565,452, forward strand.
TCTTATTATTCTGTTGGAATAACCTGTATACGCGGTCTACCCTATACTTGGTGACATTCTTCTATTATTCTGTTGGAACATCCTGTCTGTGTGTTTTACACCGGACCTGGTTCCGTTTTTGTTATTATTCTGTTGGAACATCCTGTCTGTGTGTTTTACACCGGACCTGGTTCTGTCTTGTTATTATTCTGTTGGAACATCCTGTCTGTGTGTTTTACACCGGACCTGGTTCCATTATTTATTATTCTGTCGGAATATCCTGTCTGTGCGTTTACGCCGGACCTGGTTCCATTATTTATTATTCTGTCGGAATATCCTGTCTGTGTGTTTTACACCGGACCTGGTTCCATTATTTATTATTCTGTCAGAATATCCTGTCTGTGCGTTTACGCCGGACCTGGTTCCATTATTTATTATTCTGTTGGAATAACCTGTCTGTGCGGTCTATCGCATGCATGGTGATTTCTTTTGTTATTCCATTCTTTATTATACTCAGTTGGTTAAGTTTTGACTTCTATACTCCATGAAATTTGTGGAATATCCTTGACATTTGCGCTTCATCTAGTATCTATTCATGAAAATATTCTCTTGATCATTATTGAATTTTACTCCACAAAGTAGTATCATGTTGACAATTTGGACGTTGTTAATTCTTGGATAAATTAATTTTTGAACTTGTTTTATTGAATTCTTATATCATTGTCATCATCCTCATGTTTATATTCTGTTGAAAGTCATCTGTGGCTTGTAGTGCATAGATGGACTTGGTATGATTATGACCAGGGATTATTCGGTGTAATCATGACCGTAATGTTACAAATGATGTGGTAAAAGTCCTCATTGGCCCGTAGTGCATTGATGGACAGTTGTTGGCATGATCGTGACCATTAATGAATATACGAATATCCTTGGTCGTAGTGCAGGGGTGATTCGATGATATGAATTATTTTATTAAGCTGAGTCTCAGCGATCACAGTGTTGGAAAATCTTTTAAATCATAAAAGATAGTAGAGTTTATTTTCTACTTGACTCTCTTAATGGATTGTTTGTTCCGCTACAGTTAAACGTGATGTCTATTATATTTTATCAGTTTAACATTGTTGAAGACTAATGATAATTTATTCTGCATTATCTTAGTCATAATATTTCTTACTGGGCTAGTTGAGCTCACCCTTTCTTTCACTGTTCTCTTCAGGAAATGAGAACGTAGCTGGGGCAAGTCGGGGAACGGAGTGATGGTCCGAATGATAATATTAGTTAGTAGTCCTCACTATTCTATGTAATAGTGTGTTAATAAATGTAATGAGGACTCCTTTTGAGTATGAATACTCTCTAGAAGATAATATTTGTATTCAAACTCACAGTTTATGTTTTGTCGTATTGTACACGACGGTTGTATTAGTAAGTTGTATTTGTATTTTGTACCATGTAAGTGGCGACCCAAGATGGGTGATGTATACCTGATTTTGGGGGCGTCACAGTTGGTATCAGAGCTTAGGGATATGATCCCTGGCTAAGATGTGAGAATAGAACTAGGAGGGGAGAGACGGGGAATTTCTTCGCTAGTATGACCTACCTAAGTTTATTTGGATGGTATTTAATTGGTCGATTATAATATAAGGATAATATATGACATATCAATTAACTTTTATTTTGTGGCAGTATCTGAAAATGGCATCTGAGAATGTTGAGAATAGCAATGGAGCACAGGCGATTATTGATTCACCACATATCAATAATCAGGATAATGTTCATCAGGAAGGTGACAATCCTCATGAAAACAACAACACTGACCAGATGATGAATGATGGAATGTTCAGAGGTTTTATGCAATTCATGCAACAACAGGTGAAATCGATTCATGTCCACAACGTAGGTGGAAATACTGGAAACTCTCAGGCGGTCATCGCTAAACAGTTTAAGGAGCTGGGACCACCGGAGTTTAAGGGAGAACCCAAACCACTTGTAGCTGAAACATGGATAAAGCAAATCACCAAGATATTTGATGTCTTGGGTTGCTCCGAGGAGCAAAAGGTTCCCTTTGCCACCTTTATGTTGCGTGAAGAGGTAGATCACTGGTGGGAATCTGTAAAACGTACCCAGCCTGACGCACTCAAGATGTCTTGGGAGAAATTCCAGGAGCTGTTCAACGACAAATACTTTCTCGAAAGCATTCGTCACATGAAGGAGGTGGAATTTATCAAATTGGAGCAAAACAACATGACCGTGTCGCAGTACGAAGCCAAGTTTGCCGAGTTGTCCCGATTTGCGTCCCACTTGGTTGATAATGAAGAGCGAATGACGCGAATATTTTTGCGAGGTTTGAAACCTGAGATACGTCAACATCTTATTTCTCATAAACTGTGTTTGTATTCAGATGTTGTAAATAGGGCTCAGTTAGTGGAGCGCGATAACGAGTCAAAGCAATCAAAAGAGAGCAATCGACAAAATGATAATACTGGTGATAACAGTCATCAAAGCGGTGACAATAAGCATGGAGGGAATCAACATGCCAGAAATGGTAACTACTTGGGTGATAATCATGGCCAAAACAATAAGAATGGACACTTCAAGAAGAGAAGGTTCAACAATGACGTGAAGACGTCGGTACCAGCACCCGTTTCAAAGGAAGAAGAACGACCACCGGTCGTATATTTTAAATGCGGACAGGAGGGACACATCTGTCCAAACTGTACGCAGCAATCCAAAGCGTGTTTTAATTGCGGAAGAAAAGGTCACCTAGCTCGATTTTGTCATATGGTGAAGTCAAGTCCAACTGAGATAGTAATGCCAAAGGATGTCCTAGACAAGCCAAAGCCGGTAGTTTAAGAGAGAGCGTTTTTTTTTCGTGACGAGGAACCTGAATAAAATTATCACGGGTATGTTAGTCATAAACTCTTTTGAAGTCTATACCGTGTTAGATACCGGTTCTACTCACTCTTTTATTTCACCTAGTTATGTTCAATGTTTGAACTTAACTCCGGAGAAGTTAGACTTTGATTTATCTGTTGAAATTTCGTTGGGAGAAACCTTCGTTACCTCCACTATTTATAAATCTTGTTCAAATCAACACTTTCACGTTACCTGTCGATCTTATTTCTTTGAAAATACTTGCATTGATGTGATTTTTAGAAACGATTGGTTAACTGCTCATCATGCTTTTCGTAAGGTTGTTAGCTTTCATATTCCTAACCAACCTATTATGTGAATTCAAGTAACCAAATCACTAAAGTCAATCATTGTCATATCAAGCCATAAGTAAAAATCCCCGTTCCTTTCATTGTTGACTTCCTGGTGTGGAATGCACCGAAGCTAGACTTTCTGTAGGAGACGTTGTAAATGACGATGGCAAGTTGATAGGTATCAATGTGACGTGTTATCCAAGTCTTGGATGAGGGTCACAGTTTTGAACGATATTTCTATTGTTAATAAATTTCTTGATGTATTCTTGAAGACTTCTTAGCCTACCCCAGAGCGTAAAATTGAATTTTGTATTGACTCCAGTACAAAACCTATTTCTTAAACCCTCAAATATTTCTTCAACTAAAACGAACGTAACATGCGCCAAAGACGTTGGCTCGAGCTGTTGAAGATTACGACCGTACCATTCAATATCATTGTGGAAGAACGAACGTGGTAGCTGACGTGTTGAGTAGAAGATCGTATGTGTTTACGAGGGCGATGTTGTTAAAACAAAGACTCATTTCGTATAACTTACAAATGACGAAGATAGAGTTAAAGACTCGAGGGACCCATATGAAGATAACGAATATACGAGTAAAATCGACTTTAATCGATAACGTTAAAGCCGTTCAAGCTACACACCTAGAGCTGATGAATGTAAGAAGGTTCAAGAGGGCGTTATTCTAGAAGCAAGAATTGACAAAGGGAGGAAATCTCAACCCTCGATGTAATTGACCCATTTAAAATCCTCGATCGAGTAGGAACTGTGGCTTATAGACTCGTTTTACCGCCAAGCATGTCGTGTGTTCAGAACGTTTTTTTTTCACGTATCGATGCTACGTAAATATGTGGACGGCCCGAACAACATTATTAATTTAGAACCGGACGAGATAGCGGATGATTTAATGTTTGAGGAGATACGTGTTAAAATCTTGGATAAGAAGGATCATATTCGACGCTCAAAGGTTATACCTCAAGAGTTAGAATTTGAAGTGAAGTCAATGTATCCTCACCTGTTCGGCATACCAGGTATGTACGTAAATTTCGAGGGCGAAATTCCATAAGGAGGGAAGATTGTGAGACCCCAGATTTTATGAATAAATATTTAATTTTCTCGAAATAATTATGGTGTGGATTTGATATAATATTATAGTTGTGGGTATTATTTATAAATTTTGCAAAGTAAGCAAGTTATTTTAAAATATTCGTTTGGTCGGGGAATATTCGTACGACGGCACAATCATTGGTGGACCCCACAACAGAAGTATAGTCGTAGTTAGAAAACGACAAAATTATCTTTCTATAAAAATAACGGCGGAAGTTTTACCATTGTTACTGTTGAACTACTCGGTAGTAAAAGTACAGTAATACGTGTGGTTGCATAGTAGCACACGGTATTGATTATTAATGCTTATGTGAGAAGTCACTCAGTTTGATTCCATTATTGTCAGTTAATAATATGAATTATTTAGCGATAATGACGTTTTGTTTTATTCGTATTATTAACGTAATAAAACAGAAACATCTTTTTATATAAAACAAAATACTTTATTAAAGTTATTCTATAAATAGAATATATTATATTTTATTTAAAAGATTTTTCTTTAAATATGGACCGTCAGATTAAAGTAATCAATCTGGACCGTTCATGAATTAGTTACTATGCATTCTATTTTTTTATAAATAGCAGCTCATTCCTTCATTATTTCTTACGAATTCACTGAACTCTAGAGAGAGAAACTATAGAGAGAAACTATAGAGAGAGAAGAAGAAGAGTATTCTGCTACTTAACTACTTCCTTACTTCAGCTCTTCTTTAAAACGGTAAAGGGTGTCATTCTTTCTTATTCATGAAGAGAACTGTTGTTATTCCATTTCTTATTATTCTGTTGGAATAACCTGTATACGCGGTCTACCCTATACTTGGTGACATTCTTCTATTATTCTGTTGGAACATCCTGTCTGTGTGTTTTACACCGGACCTGGTTCCGTTTTTGTTATTATTCTGTTGGAACATCCTGTCTGTGTGTTTTACACCGGACCTGGTTCTGTCTTGTTATTATTCTGTTGGAACATCCTGTCTGTGTGTTTTACACCGGACCTGGTTCCATTATTTATTATTCTGTCGGAATATCCTGTCTGTGCGTTTACGCCGGACCTGGTTCCATTATTTATTATTCTGTCGGAATATCCTGTCTGTGTGTTTTACACCGGACCTGGTTCCATTATTTATTATTCTGTCAGAATATCCTGTCTGTGCGTTTACGCCGGACCTGGTTCCATTATTTATTATTCTGTTGGAATAACCTGTCTGTGCGGTCTATCGCATGCATGGTGATTTCTTTTGTTATTCCATTCTTTATTATACTCAGTTGGTTAAGTTTTGACTTCTATACTCCATGAAATTTGTGGAATATCCTTGACATTTGCGCTTCATCTAGTATCTATTCATGAAAATATTCTCTTGATCATTATTGAATTTTACTCCACAAAGTAGTATCATGTTGACAATTTGGACGTTGTTAATTCTTGGATAAATTAATTCTTGAACTTGTTTTATTGAATTCTTATATCATTGTCATCATCCTCATGTTTATATTCTGTTGAAAGTCATCTGTGGCTTGTAGTGCATAGATGGACTTGGTATGATTATGACCAGGGATTATTCGGTGTAATCATGACCGTAATGTTACAAATGATGTGGTAAAAGTCCTCATTGGCCCGTAGTGCATTGATGGACAGTTGTTGGCATGATCATGACCATTAATGAATATACGAATATCCTTGGCCGTAGTGCAGGGGTGATTCGATGATGTGGATTATTTTATTAAGCTGAGTCTCAGCGATCACAGTGTTGGAAAATCTTTTAAATCATAAAAGATAGTAGAGTTTATTTTCTACTTGACTCTCTTAATGGATTGTTTGTTCCGCTACAGTTAAACGTGATGTCTATTATATTTTATCAGTTTAACATTGTTGAAGACTAATGATAATTTATTCTGCATTATCTTAGTCATAATATTTCTTACTGGGCTAGTTGAGCTCACCCTTTCTTTCACTGTTCTCTTCAGGAAATGAGAACGTAGCTGGGGCAAGTCGGGGAACGGAGTGATGGTCCGAATGATAATATTAGTTAGTAGTCCTCACTATTCTATGTAATAGTGTGTTAATAAATGTAATGAGGACTCCTTTTGAGTATGAATACTCTCTAGAAGATAATATTTGTATTCAAACTCACAGTTTATGTTTTGTCGTATTGTACACGACGGTTGTATTAGTAAGTTGTATTTGTATTTTGTACCATGTAAGTGGCGACCCAAGATGGGTGATGTATACCTGATTTTGTGGGCGTCACAATCTGGTTCATCACTCCGTTCCCCGACTCGTCCCAGCTATATTCTCATGTCCTGAAGAGAACAGTGAAAGAAAGGGTGAGCTCAACTAGCCCAGTAAAAAATATTATAACTAAGATAATACAGAATAAATTATCATTAGCCTTCAACAGTGTTAAACTGATAAAATATAACGAACATCAAGTTTAACTGCAGCGGAACAAGCAATCCATTAAAAGAGTCAATTAGAAAATAAAATCTACTATCTTCTATGATTTAAAAGGTTTTTCAACACTGTTATCGCAGAGACTCAGCTTAATAAAATAATCCACATCATCGAATCACTCCTGCACTACGGCCAAGGATATTCGTGTATTCATTAATGGTCATGATTATGCCAACAACTGTCCATCAATGCACTACGGGCCAATGGGGACATTTACCACATCATTTATAACATTACGGTCATGATTATACCGAATAATCCCTGGTCATAATCATACCAAGTCCATCTATGCACTACAGGCCACAGATGACTTTCAACATTTTATAAACATGAGGATGATGACAATGATATAAGAATTCAATAAAACAAGTTCAAGAATTAATTTATCCAAGAATTAACAACGTCCAAATTGTCAACATGATACTGCTTTGTGGAGTAAAATTCAAGAATGCTTAGAAGAATATTTTCATGAAAAGATACTGGATGAAACGCAATTATCAAGGATATTCCACAAATTTCATGGAGTATAGAAGTCAAAACTTAACCAACTGAGTATAATAAATAATGGAATAACAATAGAAATCACCATGCATGTGATAGACCGCACAGACAGGTTATTCCCATAGAATAATAAATAATGGAACCAGGTCCGACGTAAAACGCACAGACAAGATGTTCCAACAGAATAATAATAAAAATGGAACCAGGTCCGGTGTAAAACACACAGACAGGATGTTCCAACAGAATAATAATAAAAACGGAACCAGGTCCGGTGTAAAACACACAGACAGGATGTTCCAACAGAATAATAGAAGAATGTCACCAAGTATAGGGTAGACCGCGTATACAGGTTATTCCAACAGAATAATAAGAAATGGAATAACAACAGTTCTCTTCATGAATAAGAAAGAATAACACCCCTTACCGTTTTAAAGAAGAGCTGAAATAAGAAAGTAGTTAAGTAGCAGAATACTTTTCTTCTCTCTCTCTATAGTTTCTCTCTCTAGAGTTCAGTGAATTCGTAAGAAATAATGAAGGAATGAGCTGCTATTTATAGAAAAATAGAATGCATAGTAACTAATCCATGAACGGTCCAGATTGATTACTTTAATCTGACGGTCCATATTTAAAGAAAAATCTTTTAAATAAAATATAATATATTCTATTTATAGAATAACTTTAATAAAGTATTCTGTTTTATATAAAAAGATGTTTCTATTTTATTACGTTAATAATACGAATAAAAAAAACGTCATTATCGCTAAATAATTCATATTATTAATTGACAATAATTGAATCGAACTGAGTGACTTCTCATATAAGCATTAATAATCAATACCGTGTGCTACTATGCAACCACACGTATTACTGTACTTTTACTACCGAGTAGTTCAACAGTATCAATGGTAAAACTTCCGCTGTTATTTTTAATAAAATATTTTTGTCGTTTTCTCAATCCGACAATAATTCCGTTGTGGGGTCCACCAATGATTGTGCCGTTGTACGAATATTCTCTGTTAAAACGAATATTCCCTGACCAATCGAATATTATATAACAATTTGCGCACTTTGCAAAATTTATAAATATTACCCACAACTATAACATTATATCAAATTAACTCCATAATAGGCAGAGGTGTAGGAACCCCAATCAAACTCTCCAATGCGGTCCACATGACGCGTGGCGTTGATCAAAGTGAACGACACCGTAGAAGAGTTATCTGCTATGAAGCAGCCTCTAATGATCATCAGGAACAATCGCCGCAGAATGTGATCCCTGATTCAGACATCATCAGGCATGGGCTCACTCAAAAGCCCGCTCATAGCATCTACGCTCAAAGGACCTGTATGGATAGTCCTGCCTTTGAGCGCCTCCGTCGGAACTCCTAATAAGGATCTGACGGCAGTAGGGGTAATATTCGCCATGCAAGGCACTGGCTCCCCTCCAAACTCCATACCTATGATAAACTGCCAATCCATCGGCGTCATCATCACCTCATAGTCCAACAGATGGAGTGACTGAGTCTGATGAAACCATCGCTCAAATAATGCCCTGAGGTAACCCCAGGGACAACGACGGGGAAGGATGGAGAAGAATGCCACGAATCCCTAATCATGCACTACCGCTCTGTAATCAGGATGAAGGGCCTGATACAGGGAGTGTATACTAAACCAATTCCCTCGAGGCTGTGTGAAGCCGGGAACCTGCATGAAATGCAGATCAACATCAAAACCCTTTAATCCTCATCAATAGGAAAGAAAGAAGATCAAGATCTAACGGCATACCTCGTTAGCATGCAAGTACATCGAGGGATGTCTACTCAAGTCACCCAGAAGCTCCGGGTTTGCCACCTAAATATAAGGGAGTTCCCTACGGGGAACATGTGCAGCAGGAACGAGGTCCTCAATCGAAATATCCTCATCCTCGTCATCAACGTCTGGCACATCAGCCCGAACTGGACGAATCATGGCCTCCACCAATCGACGAGGTTGTTTGACAGAACGGGGTCGAGGCACTTCAGAAGGCCTTCGCCGTATACCAAAAGTGGTCCTACGGGAACTACTCAGCTAATCCGGATCCATAATATCTGGACAACAAGTCTCCAAATCACCTCAAAAAGGGTGTGATATTTCCTTACCTGGAGCCTTTTAAAATGCATTTTATGACTACATGCATGCATGCATTACTTTAAGATACATCTATAGTGGAGTTAAAATTGCATGACTAATTAAATGACTACATTTTGAAAAACTTTTGCCATAGGCCCCTTTGAAAATAGAACTATCCACGTGCACATATGCATGACTAGGTGGCCATTCAGTAGCACACCTGTCCCAAAGTCATACACATAATATATGCATTAAAAATCAAAAATCATCAATGCATAAGGTTAACCTCAATATCATGAGTACTTTGCCTTTATACCTTTTGCTCATTGGACCTCAAATAGGACAAATAATAGAAGAAAAAGGAGCCAATTTGACTGTCTCAAAAGTCCAATTTTTTCACATCATTATGTTCAGCATGGTTTAATACTAACATTTACTATGTTGAATATTTTTTATCAAGTCATTTGTGCATACATAATCACTACTATGTGTTTAGATGCATTTTATGTGATAACTCAATTTCCAACAGATAAAAACTGGAAAAAATACATGCATACGTTACCAAGATAGTGCAGAACACTTGTACGGTGACATAATTTATAGAAAGTAGACCGAACTCAGCAGATCTGAAGGAGGCTCTCAGATTTTCCTTTGCGAGACAAGTTGAAAATTACTTGTGAGACCAACCTGCTGGATTATAACATCCGCAGTTGGCCGTAGGTCCATCCGCGGCTGAAGTAGGTGTACCTACGGCACCCCTATATGGGCCCCACCCCTCTAACTCGGTCCAATTCGAGTTGTAAAGGAGTTCTTGCGGACTGAAAAAGTCAAATCGAGAAAAAAAACGCTACGCGATTGAGCAGAACAACTTACAATCCTGGTTTTCTCAAATGGAACTTTGAGTATGTACATCACTCATTGGTAGTCTCCCGAACACGAGGTATACCCTATCAATGATTTCATTTTTTACAAGTCACATCCGGCAATACCTTTGTACAGGTCCAATGCCGCCAACTCCGGGTCATTACCCTAAAGATCAACGTGGATCCCCGACGGGGGTTACAACGTGGATCCCCGACGGGGGTTAAAACGTGGATCCCCGATAGGGGTTACAACGTGGAGCCCCAACAGGGGGTTACAATGCACATTCAGTCGTTGACACACATATCAACGAAGGTAAAGCAGCCTTGACATTATATCAGCCGATGGTAATTAAACCTATCGAAGCTCAAGAGCTATTCGAGGATCTCATGCTCGATTACCCATATTCCCCAGTGAATCCCTGACGGGGGTTACAGCACGTTCTGCCGGTGATCCACACATCAACGAAAGTCAAGTAACCTTGACAAAACTTTCCCCATATAGTTTTCTTCCAACGGTTGATTCACATGTCGGTAGAGTACACATCAACGAACGTCAGGCATCCCTAACAGTATTTGCTGTTGGCGGTAAATCCAACAGAATCTTGACATATCCTGGCGATACTAACTAGGAAAGTTCAACGTAATCAAGGAGGATCGACGATGGAATAAGTTATACACATCCTCAAACAGACCAACCTTTATCCCCACAGATCTCTTACACATAAGAGGTACATCTTCAGGATCAAGTCGTTATCAAGGATCTAGGAATTTGGTGATAACCCCAACATCAATATCCTAACATATTCAGATTACACATCAAATCTGGTCATCATTGCCAATCCCCAGTTGAAGCAACAAGGAGCCAGCAATCACCCCCAGCACGTTGGGCAACAACCCCGTACACATGGATAATACATTTGTATCATGTTTTTACATGATATTGTGTTTATCTTGTTGCATTTCAAGCGTCTAGGATTCTTTATCCCACCCATGCATTGCATTGCATGAGTATGATAAAGAAGGGCATCTGTAGACACTCGAAATTTTTTGTACACATGTCACTAATATTGTAGGAGGACAGATTCGCCTTTCAAGAGGGAATCGTGGAAGACAATCCATATCAATTTTGGATACTACCGAAAGTTCAACATTAACCCCGGAACACACACCAGGAGTAACAACTCCAACCTCAAAGATAAACCCGAGGCGTAAGGATATAATACAGGAACACACACCAGAGAAGACCGATTAATCTCGGAGATAACCTCGAGTTATCCAGTCTCAGTCCCAATCATGGGAATAGCAACCAAGGAATGCAGTTCCGGCGATAACCCCGAAATGCTTATTTCAAATGCAACCAGCTTCAATCTCGACGCTCACAACGAGATACCCAGTACCAAACTCAGAAATAACACCGGGAGGACATGCACACCTCAGAGTTGACACTGAGGACTTTCAACACTTACAGCAATCCAATCTCAGCGAAGCCCTGAGCAACGTCTACTTTATCAGCCCAAACCGGTGATAACACCGGTGAGGGGTAACCTCGTCATCTTGCCAATGCGATGCCACATCACGTCGTTTCAATATTTTATACACACATCTCTACGTAACGATGCCCCACAAAAATCAAGGAAAACCAATCCCAAGTGACTATTGTGCGGGGTAACAGATGGAATTTGAAGCTTGAAGATCGGAGGGCATCGTCCCATCTTTAATGACTTTGTACAAACTCTAATCCCATGCCATTGTATAACTCTCGATAATGGCGGTCCGAAATAGGTCCTATATACCTCAGTCGGATGTCCGGATTAGAATTCTAAAAGTTCGAGCGGACATTACAGTGTCCGAGTACACGTACTACGAGACGACCTGACCCGAGAAACTCGGGGCAACCCGGGCAGCCTCAGGTACACCTGCGGCCCCTCTATAAATAGAGGGCTTGGGGTGGCCATTTTGAGAAGAGAAAGAGCAAGGAAGCCCTGTCAAATTTGCTCCGTACTTACAATATACTGAGTGCTGTCCCATTTTAAACACCTGTGAGCTCATATATAGCTACTGTTGTACCTACAAAAGCCAGTGTTTACCCACTTTAAAGATATAGAAGTTTTCTTTGGCAGCCCATCTGTAAGCCTTCTCACACACTTTAAAGTCTCTCTCTTCATCTTTGCACATACCCTTCTTCACATTGAAAGTCGTGTTGCGTGAGTTTGCCCGGACTTCGGTCCGTGGTTTTATTTCAATTTGAATATACATATTATATATATATATATATATATATATATATATATATATATATATATATGGACTAACATTATCGGGTTATGTCTCGATTGAGCCTAGACTTCGGTCTGGAGCGTTTATTATATATATATATATATATATATATATATATATATATATATATATATATATTAACTGTGTGTCGGACTCTGTTCGATGAGCCTGGATTTATATCTAGTGCGTTTACTCGCTTTTATATATATATACTTATATATATGAACTGTTGTCGTACTCTGTTCGATGAGCCTGGATTTTATATCTGGTACGTTTATTGCTTATATATATATATATATATATATATATATATATATATATATATATATATATTGTCCCACCTGGAGTTCACTTCGTGGTGGTTGATCGCTTTTAACAGCTTTATTTACGTTTCGTCTTGCCTGGAGTTCACTTCGTGGCAGTTGATTTCTTTGTACAACTTTATTTACATTTTTGTCCCACCTGGAGTTTCCTCCGTGGCGGTTGATAGCTTTTACAACTTTATTTACATTTTCTAATCCCCCATGGAGCAGCTTCGTGGTTGGTGATCATGTCTATATATATATATTTACAGCTTTTATATATATACCTTCTTACTGCTTTCATACAAATTGCGGTATCATGTGCGCCTAGGAATCATGTGATTACAGATTCAACCTATTGGATCTAGATTCGGTTCCCGTGATGGACATTTTCAGCTGTAAGCAGCTTGTAAATTATTCTGCGATGTCTGAATTTCCTCATATGATTTTCATACCGACACGGAAGTCGGCATTATTTTGTAAATTATTTTCTTATAGATGCTTCGCATCTCAAAAATAAAAATCAATCAAGCCGGATACTTAATAAAATGGAAGTATCAAAAGGTCTCAATTACTATTGAGCATCAAGGTTTGTAAAACCTCTTTTATAAAATATCACTGCCATATCTTGCTAAAAACTGAATTTTTATATAAATTCAAACCCTGTGTATATAGGTGCAAACGAGGCCTCGCACTACTTCCAAATAACAGAACATTGATCCACACGCACACATATTCAGATAATAGTTTCTTGAAAAGAGGCGGTCACCGTGGTAACACGGATGTCGGGAGGTGCCTAACACCTTCCCTCCGCATAACTAAGTCCCCGGACCCTAATGAATCTCGATTTCACCGACCCGTTTAGCAGTGTCACATCACTGGATCAATGTGCAAATCTTTTCTCGGTTGTGTTGGTACAACCATTTAAAAAACCAACTGGCGACTCTTAACAGTCCATCGTCGACATTATACATGTCGGACCTTTTTCACTTATTTTTTCAAATAAATCTCACCTAAAATGAGAACACCAAAGAATAAGTAACGGAAAGGGACATCTAAAAATCTCGACGTCGAAATATAGTTAATACATTACCCCCGGTTCTCTAACCTTAACTTTACAAACATACCCTTTAGTTATACAAAAAGGGTTCACAAAACAACATAATAATAATATTTATTAAACTATTCCAGTAACAGGCCTTTGCCTTTGTTCTTCACAGCACCTCCTGCCACTTCATTCCAAGCTAAAAAGTTTTATTTAGCAAATGTGAGCAACAAATTTGCCCTGCAAGTTAAGATATACAATGAATGTATTAGTATCAGAATAATAGACTATCTATGTTGATAGAATGACACCAAAGTTCGAGGAACTTTGAAATAGCTGAATAAATCGTTAATCAATAATAAGTCTTCTCGTATTCTAGGCAACGCAATAATCTGATAATGAAAGAGTACAACACTTTCAAAGTTTCTACGATATTCTATTGAATAAACAAGAATCAATTCTACGCAATAACAAAGTAGAATGTTTTCCAGATTTATGCTGAGTGATCACACAAGATCTAGAACTTCTCTTCTCGGGTATCTATCAAAGATTTACTTTGATACATACGCAGGTATATTAGATAACCATAAAGATTAAATCATACCCCTCTGCAAGTATAACCAGTGATCAACTTTATTATACCCTATATTATGCATAATACTTAACATTGCGCACTGGCTGAATATATAACCTAAAATGTTCCCTTTATATAAAAGGTTGTTCTTCTCAGTCTTTGAATCAGAATTTGATTTAACAATGAAATGCAGTGATTTTAATAGCTAATTACTTCTCTTTTCTTCTCAAACCTATCAAGTTATCTTTTTCTATCCAGCCGATACAACTGGCATTGATCTATCAATAATAATAAAATTCTCTTCTCTTCTTGAACCAATAAAGTTCTAACAAATGTTCGTCTAGCCAGAATAATTAGCTAAGACATTTCTCAATATAATTTGACAATAAACAGGAATTATCTGTACTGCCAATATTAGCTTCTACAGATATGAATATCCAACAACAATAATTCTACGAATATATATTTTTCGAATCAGTAATTCAATTTGAATTATTAAACATGCACTAACTGCGAATAATCAACAGTAAATTCTTGGACGTGGCCTAATTAACAATAATTAACCACCATAATAATTAAATAATATTAACTCAGAGTTGAGTTAGGAAACTTGTCCTCTCCGCTAATTACAGCTACACAATAAATTTATCTGCATTCGTAAGACCTATAACCAATAATATCGGTCTCAAAATTAGCACAATAATTTATAACACATAACACTGTAATTTACAGTCAATCTTCTCCTAGACACATTACCACATAGTCACATCAGTGTTTATAACCTATATAAAAACTTATCAAGTCTAACTATTTCGGTCTAGTTGGACTTCGGTATGTTCTCGGTGTTCTGGTCACTCAATCCGACAATTAACAAATTGATTGTCAATTAAACTTGGTCTCTAAGCTTCAATATTATTTTAGATAAGTTAAATATCATTTATAATATTTTTCGGAAGCTTTTAATAATTTATAAACAATTATTATAATTTATAATAATTTTTCAAACAATTAAATCATTTTTAAATGATTTAATTATGAAATAATCTTATCATTATTAATATTTAATAGTATAAAAATATTAATGTTATACTTTTCAAAATATTAAAGTTATTATTAATAACTTAAAAATATTTTAAAATCATTAATATTCTACTTAAATGATTTTTTAAATTAATTAAAATTATTTTTAAACCATCACCATTAATATTTAAATATTAATGAAATTATTATCAAAATATTAAAAGTCATTAATTATAACTTAAAATATTTTAAAAATATTTTTCTCATTTTTAAATGATTTTTAAATCAATAAAATCATTTTTAATTTATTTATTTAATATAATAACTAAATAAATCAAATATAATTATTATTAATTTATTAACGAGAATTTTCCAAAAATATAGAAAATTATATTTTATAATTCAAAATATTTTCTAACACTTTATTCTTATTTAAAATAATTTTTAAATCAATAAAATCATTTTTAACTTATTTATTTAATTTAATAATTAAACAAATCTAATATCATTAATATTAAATTATTAATGAAAATTCTCTAAAAATATTAAAAGTTACATTTTATAACTAAATTTTTTTTAAATACTTTATTCTTATTTAAAATGATTTTTATATCAATAAAATCATTTTTAACTTATTTATTTAATTTAATAATTAAATAAATCTAATATCATTAATATTAAATTATTAATGAAAATTCTCTAAAAATATTAAAAGTTACATTTTATAACTCAAAATATTTTTAAATACTTTATTCTTACTTAAAATAATTTTTATATAATTAAAATTATTTTTCTCTAATTTTTTTAATACACAAACTAAATAAATTAAACAGCATTAATGTTCAAATAATTATAATTAATAATGAAAAATGTCCCAAATAGTCAGAAAGTACTTTTCATAATTTAAAATAATTTTTAAAACTATTTTTGGTAATTTTTATAATTTATTCCTATTTTTAATTAATTTCCAAAAATTCAGAAAATAAAATAAATAGAAACCATCGCTAAAGCCTATAGCGACACTTGTCTGTCATCTTGTTGGGTTTCGGCACAGAAACGCACAGCGGAAATTAAAATTTTAAAGCAATTACCGAAACCCTAAAACAGGATCCATGCGAAAAATCAATTAATTAAGAGGTTTAGAGATTATACCGAATATGAAAACGAGAATCTAAAATCGACTGCGCCTCGAATCTCCAACGCAATACAAACCGACTGCGTCTCTACGGTATCCACACGAACGCTTCGCGAATTGTCCTACGATCTGCAGAAGAAGGAATCGCGGTACTAGCCACCAAGGATGAGGATTTTCGGAACTGTTTTCTCTAGTCTCTCTCTAAGAGCGGCTAGGGTTTTGTGTTTTGACGTAAAACCTAAAGTAACTGATATATATCATATATATAGCAGTTAGGAGGAATTAATCGAAACCTAATATTATTAAAATCCGAATTTATATATATCTTAATTAAGTCTTACTTAATTAATATACCTATATATAAATTATCCTATTAATTTAAATTCGTAATTTAAAATTCTATCAATCATATTGACATCTTTAAATATTTACAATTTAAATTAATTTCCTTTTAATTACGTTCTTTGTGTGTGACCCTTTAGGTTATTATTACGTTGGCAATAATTTTAAAATCATATTATAAAATTATAAACAGTGAGCGGCATCTAGTAATGCATCACTGCTACCCAAGTAATAATAAGATTGATGATTCGATGCAACCTTTTCCGTGACCAATGTTTCAATATAATTTAATCCTTTTAACCTTAATATCCTAGATTAAACTCGAGTCATGGAATGTGTCATACTCTTCATAATTTAATCTGAGTTTTTCTTGATCAATGAGTAGACTATATGAAACAAATCACTATTTGAGCATGGCCATGCATTTCATAGTCCTACTCAATCAAGAGGCCTATGGATATCACCTATAAAATATAGGATGTTTAAATTCCATCTAGATCACTCATATTACTCACACGATTCATAATGAACCCAATAATCACCTTTATAGTCCACCCTATTAAAGGTGACATTTGATGATATCAAAATACATAAATTATCGTGTAGTAATATAGCGGTTTCAGGTCGGAGGACCATTACATCATTGTCACTGTGAGAATTGCTAATGACACTTCGCGTAATGCTCCATATAGAATTCTCATGGTGGGTCTGTCCAGTACATCGTTCTCTAACATGTACCTATGCATTGACTTAATATCTCATATATTTATGACCAATGAGATTTGGTCATCAGTCAATCCACATACTAGTCTCAATGCATCATTGTTGTCCCATCAACAATGATACTCGATTAGGGACATTTAAGAACAATGATACTAATTGTAATTATATAATCTCATGTTCAAGTCACATACTTGAAACTATATAATTTGTATCACTATTCTAAGGAATTTTATTATGTTAACAATTATATTACGCAGTAATTAAAACCATAATAAAATCATTTATTTATTCAATCAACAATAATATCAAATGTTAAGCAATTATATCAAATAATTGGCCTCTAGGGCATAAACTCTAACAGTCTCCCACTTGCACTAGAGCCAATCACTCATGTATCTAATACCCATGGAACTAATGTGACCGTCGTGCTTCTGCTGCGACAAAGCCTTGGTCAGTGGATCTGCAACATTATCATCTGTTGGCACTCTTCCTATATGTACATCTCCTCTGTCAATGATTTCACGGATGAGATGGTACCGCCTAAGTATATGCTTGGATCGTTGGTGAGATCTGGGTTCCTTAGCCTGTGCAATGGCTCCATTATTATCACAGTATAGAGCAACCAGATCAACAATGGTTGGAACAACACCAAGTTCAGTGATGAACTTTTAATCCATACAGCCTCCTTGGCTGCACTAGAAGCAGCAATATACTCAGCCTCTGTTGTAGAATCAGCGACTGTCTCTTGCTTCGAACTTTTCCAGCTAACAGCACCACCATTAAGGCAAAACACAAAACCTGACTGAGACTTATAGTCATCATTGTCAGTTTGGAAACTAGCATCTGTGTAACCCTTTACTGCCAGTTCGTCTTCACATCCATATACCAAGAATGAATCCTTAGTCCTTTTCAGGTACTTGAGGATATTCTTGACTGCTGTCCAGTGACCTTCACCTGGATTCGACTGGTATCTGCTCGTCATGCTCAAAGCATACGAGACATCCGGACGAGTACATATCATTGCATACATGATAGATCCAATTGCCGAAGCATAAGGGATCTTTCTCATACGCTCCTCATCATCTTATGATTTAGGACATTGGGCCTTAGAGATCTTTATACCATGAGTCACGGGTAAATTTCCTCTTTTCGCCTCTTGCATGCTGAACCGTTTCAACACTTTATCAATATATGTACTTTGACTTAGGCCGAGCATTTTTCTCGATCTATCTCTATAGATCTTGATACCTAAAATATAGGCAGCATCGCCCAAATCTTTCATGGAGAAACATTTTCCTAACCATATTTTTACAGCCTGTAAGGAAGGAATGTCATTCCCAATAATTAATATGTCATCAACATATAATACTAGGAATACAATGTGACTCCCACTAACCTTCTTATATACACAAGGTTCATCTTCATTTTTAATAAAGCCAAATTCTTTGACTGCTTCATCAAATCGAAGATTCCAACTCCGAGAGGCTTGCTTCAATCCATAAATGGATCTCTGCAGCTTACATACCTTTCCAGCATCCTTTGGAATGACAAAACCCTTAGGTTGTGTCATATACACATCCTCAAGTAGATTTCCGTTAAGGAAAGCAGTTTTGACATCCATCTGCCAGATTTCGTAATCATAAAAAGCTGCAATAGCAAGTAAGATCCTGATGGATTTAACCATTGCCACTGGAGAAAATGTTTCATCATAGTCAACACCTTGAATTTGTTTGAAACCTTTTGCTACCAGTCGGCCTTTATAGGTTTGTACATTACCATCCATGTCGGTTTTCTTCTTGAAAACCCACTTGCACCCGATTGGTTTTACCCCTTCGGGTGGATCAACCAAAGTCCATACTTGGTTAGTATACATGGAATCCATTTCAGATCTCATGGCTTCAAGCCATCTCTCAGAATCTGGTCCATTCATAGCTTCTTGGTAGGAAGTAGGCTCATCCTGATCTATGAGCATCACATCACCGTTTTGAGTCACAAGATATCCATAATATCTCTCGGGCTCTTGGCGTGTCCTACCAGATCTACGAATTCCTTGTGTAATTTGAGCAGGTTCACTTTCCACAATTTCTTGTGGTTCCTGCTCACGTTCCAACTCAGGTTCAATGATATTTTGTGGTTCTTGAATTTCTTCGAGTTCTACTTTCCTCCCACTGTTTCCTTTAGAGACAAATTCTCTTTCTAGAAAAATACCAGTTCGAGCAACAAACACTTTATTCTCAGAAGGTTTGTAGAAATAATACCCTTTTGTTTCTTTTGGGTATCCCACAAAATTACATTTGTCAGATTTGGGTCCGAGCTTATCAGAATCTAGACGTTTTACAAACGCCTCGCATCCCCAAATCTTCATGAACGACATACTAGGACGTTTCCCAGTCCACATCTCATATGGTGTCTTCTGAACCGTGTTTGTAGGAACACGGTTAAGTGTGAATGCAGCTGTCTCTAGGGCATGACCCTAGAAGCTTATTGGAAGATCTGCATGACTCATCATTGATCGTTCCATGTCCAACAAGGTTTGATTCCTCCTCTCAGACACACCATTCCATTGTGGTGTTCCAGGTGGAGTGAGCTGTGATATAATACCACACTCCTTTAGAAGGTCATCAAAGTCTTGGCTTAAGTATTCACCTCCTCGATCGGATCGAAGGGCTTTTATGCTTTTGCCAAATTGGTTTTGAACTTCATTCTTGATTTCCTTAAACTTTTCAAAGGATTCGAATTTGTGTCTCATTAGATACACATATCCATATCTACTGAAGTCGTCAGTAAATGTAATGAAGTAATAAAACCTACCTCTTGCTAACGAACTCATCGGTCCACATACATCACTATGTATAAGTCCCAATATATCGCTAGCCCGTTCACTGTGTCCAGTGAAAGGGGCTTTAGTCATCTTGCCTAATAAACAAGATTCGCATTTTTCATATGATTCAAAATCAAATGAATCCAAAAATCCATCTTTATGGAGTTTTGATATGCGTTTCTCATTTATATGGCCCAAACGACAGTGCCAGAGATATGTCGGATTTGAATCATTTGATTTAAATCGTTTTGTGTTTATGTTATAGATAGGCATTTCTAAATCAAGAATATAAAGACCGTTAAACAATTGTGCAACACCATAGCAAATATCATTTAAGTAAAACGAACAACCATTGTTCTTAATTATAAATGAAAAACCTTTCTTGTCCAAACAAGAAACAGAAATAATGTTTTTGTTTATAGCAGGCACAAAATAACAATCTTCTAATTCTAAAACTAGCCCAGTGGGCAAAGATAAATGATAAGTTCCTACGGCCAGTGCAGCAACTTTTGCTCCATTCCCAACTCGTAGGTCAACCTCTCCTTTCGCCAAAGTCCTACTCCTTCGGAGTCCCTGCACATTAACACAAATATGAGAACCACATCCAGTATCCAATACCCATGATATAGAAGTAGACAAATTGACTTCTATAACATATATACCTAAATCAGAAGTCGTACTTGCTTTCCTTTTCTTCACTTCTTCCAAATAAGCATGACAGTTCCTTTTCCAGTGTCCAGGTTTTCCACAGAAGTGACATTCACCTTCTTTAGCCACCCCACCTTTAGGTTTTAAAGCCTGTTTAGTTTTGGAATTGGGTTTGGCAACAGACTTAGATCCTATCTTCTTTTTGCCTTTCCAATTTCCCTTAGCATTCCCCTTTTGCACCATCATTGTGGGAGCGGGTCCTGCCTTTTTCATGTTGTTCTCTGCAGTTCTTAACATGCTCGACAACTCAGTAAGGGGTTTCTCAATTTCATTCATAAGATAGTTCATAACAAATTGAGAGTAGCTGCTGTTCAAAGATTGTAAAACAAGATCAGTTTGGGCTTCCGGAGTGATTGGAAAACCCAACCTATCAAGGTACTCAATATACCCAATCATTTTCAGCACATGTAGACCAACTGGATCACGTTCACCCATCTTGCAGTGATACAACGCTTTGCTTGTATCATATCTCTCCTGTCGAGCATGCCCTTCGAACAATTTCTTGAGATGCTCGATCATCTCATAAGCATCAATTAACTCATGTTGCTTCTGAAGCTCAGCGTTCATGGTTGCTAGCATGAGACAACTCACGTCCAGAGCATCATCTTGATGCTTCTTAAAAGCATTATGCTCCGCACGTGGTGCAGTGACAGCCGGTGCTGCAGGAATGGGCCCATCAAGGATATATAGCTTACGCTCTTGTTTGAGGACAATCCTCAAGTTCCTGTGTCAGTCAAGGAAATTAATCCTACTCAGCTTGTCCTTCTCAAGGACTGATCGTAGTGAAAGACTACTTGTGTTGTTGTTGTTGTTTGCCATTGATATCTACAATTTATAAGTGCCAAAATAATAAGTCAAATTGCAGAGTTGATATTATGTAATTGATAATAGTACATTCAAAATATACCTCTCACTATTTTATTCAAATTAATAGCCCTCACCATTAATTCGGAAAGCATTTTCTATTAAATCTTTCTAGTGAGCCAAGATCCATATTTCATTATGACTTAAGTTAGCTTTGGCTAATCTCTTAAAACATAATTATTTAGGTAGACAACCCTTTGTCAATTATATCATATATAACTCCTGGATAGTTTGGTAAACAACAATTGTTTTTAGTCCATCTAATGGTACCTACCAAACTCTATGCCTCTAAGTCCACAATCCTATTGAGATAACTTAGTTAAGTCGGCCCCAATGATTTTAACAGTTTGGATATCACAATTATCCTATCGCATCTTACCTAGATAAATAGGGTACTTTGCTTTGGCAAACCTACATCTATTGATCAAGGTCTTGATGAGTGTTATTCATTGGAAGGCATCTGATTTAGACTTAATAATTTAATGAGGGATTTTATTAATTAATTTAGATCTCACCAATTTTAATCTTATTAAGCATGCACATTATTTATCATATCATATCGCATACAAGCATAAATAAAGTGCAAAATTAAATGTGTCACAGTTATGGCCCAATCCACTGTCAATCTTTTCAAGCTAATGAAAGATTGAAGGTCAATCTAAGGTGGTAAAAGATCTTAAAATAAATAGCCTCCTTGGAACTTCCTCAAGCATGTACCTCCTCTCCATCTTGACATCTTCATCAATTACAGATTATTACATGACATAAAGAAACCTCGAGTTACATTCGAGGGGATTTAGATGAGAAGAGAATATTACATCAGAATTTATAGAAAGGCACGACATGCAAGCCGTATTTCAAAACCAAAAACCACTAACCTATGGGTCAAAAGGCCATAATTGTGCACCATGCATATCACAATAAGCACATAACAATTTATATATAATTAAAGAAAACAATATATAACATATAGGGGACACGACCATCGTACGCTACGACGGGGAGGTCCAAGGGGGGGTCTCCCCCCCTGGCGGTGGTCTTTGAAACAGTTTCAGAATCATACATTTTAATCCACCAAAACACCCATAATAACAAATCATATAATACCAGTTTCGATTTAATCATATTAAAACGAATAACAGTACACCCAGAATTTATCATATATTTCCAGTTTCGATTAATCATATTAAAACGATTCTTCATGTTTCTAATCCGATTAGAACAGTTATATTGTTATTCCATCGATTAAAGATACGATTAACAGTATCATCATATATATTACCAGAATACACATACAACGGAATATCATATATTCAATTTCATATCGGTAAACATGCATCATCATATATCATATATATCGAATACAATTAAAACACGTAATCTGAATTAATCGTTTCGCAAGTAGCTCTGATACCACTGTTGGGTTTCGGCACAGAAACGCACAGCGGAAATTAAAATTTTAAAGCAATTACCGAAACCCTAAAACAGGATCCATGCGAAAAATCAATTAATTAAGAGGTTTAGAGATTATACCGAATATGAAAACGAGAATCTGAAATCGACTGCGCCTCGAATCTCCAACGCAATACAAACCGACTGCGTCTCTACGGTATCCACACGAACGCTCCGCGAATTGTCCTACGATCTGCAGAAGAAGGAATCGCGGTACTAGCCACCAAGGATGAGGATTTTCGGAACTGTTTTCTCTAGTCTCTCTCTAAGAGCGGCTAGGGTTTTGTGTTTTGACGTAAAACCTAAAGTAACTGATATATATCATATATATAGCAGTTAGGAGGAATTAATCGAAACCTAATATTATTAAAATCCGAATTTATATATATCTTAATTAAGTCTTACTTAATTAATATACCTATATATAAATTATCCTATTAATTTAAATTCGTAATTTAAAATTCTATCAATCATATTGACATCTTTAAATATTTACAATTTAAATTAATTTCCTTTTAATTACGTTCTTTGTGTGTGACCCTATAGGTTATTATTACGTTGGCAATAATTTTAAAATCATATTATAAAATTATAAACAGTGAGCGGCATCTAGTAATGCATCACTGCTACCCAAGTAATAATAAGATCGATGATTCGATGCAACCTTTTCCGTGACCAATGTTTCAATATAATTTAATCCTTTTAACCTTAATATCCTAGATTAAACTCGAGTCATGGAATGTGTCATACTCTTCATAATTTAATCTGAGTTTTTCTTGATCAATGAGTAGACTATATGAAACAAATCACTATTTGAGCATGACCATGCATTTCATAGTCCTACTCAATCAAGAGGCCTATGGATATCACCTATAAAATATAGGATGGTTAAATTCCATCTAGATCACTCATATTACTCACACGATTCATAATGAACCCAATAATCACCTTTATAGTCCACCCTATTAAAGGTGACATTTGATGATATCAAAGTACATAAATTATCGTGTAGTAATATAGCGATTTCAGGTCGGAGGACCATTACATCATTGTCACTGTGAGAATTGCTAATGACACTTCGCATAATGCTCCATATAGAATTCTCATGGTGGGTCTGTCCAGTACATCGTTCTCTAACATGTACCTATGCATTGACTTAATATCTCATGTATTTATGACCAATGAGATTTGGTCATCAGTCAATCCACATACTAGTCTCAATGCATCATTGTTGTCCCATCAACAATGATACTCCACTAGGGACATTTAAGAACAATGATACTAATTGTAATTATATAATCTCATGTTCAAGTCACATACTTGAAACTATATAATTTGTATCACTATTCTAACGAATTTTATTATGTTAACAATTATATTACGCAGTAATTAAAACCATAATAAAATCATTTATTTATTCAATCAACAATAATATCAAATGTTAAGCAATTATATCAAATAATTGGCATCTAGGGCATAAACTCTAACACATCTTAGGTGTTCTTGAGCTTCAAGAACACTGTCAGACCAGTTTCATGGTGGCTCGTTTGACTACCTGCAATTTTCAATCTAATCATGTTCTGGGCTAAATTAGGTTTGGATCTTGTAGTTAACATGTAACACTACAATTATCAATCCTCATCTTGATCAAAGCAAATCACAACAAAGAGATCTAGTCTCTTAAACGAACTGTCAAACAGCTCCTAGGCTTTCTGGGTAACCCAGAAACCCAGGCATCTTCAAGGTAGCACTTTAGGGCTCGATTATCTTTATGATCAGGCCATACAATTGATTATCTTAAGGTCCAAAACTCTAGTACACACAACAAGGAATAAGTACATAACAACAACTCAGTCTAACAACAATATAATCACCAGATATTATCTGGTCAAACATGGTAAGAAACCTTGTTCATCCCAATTTTGGGTTTCCTAGAAATGTAAAATCAGTTCGGGTCGCCTAGTTTGACCATCCATAAAATCCAACAGGTTTCTTATTTAAGAGATATAAAGGTATAGATCTCAAGTCCACATATCATACTACAGATTCGTTATCATAACATCATCATATCACATAACAAATGTCAGATCTATTGCTTAACAAATCTTGTAAGACGCTAAAATTTACTTTCTGGGTTACCCAGATTTCACCTGGTCAACGTCGGTCAACGGGTTTTGACCATTAATAACTCATGATTTAGACATCAAATGACCCTGATTTCACTTTCAGAATAAAGACCTCATACCGGACTACAAATCCAAAACATAAAACATGAAAAATCGAAAACAAATACGAATCTGTGGCTCCTGACATTAGCTTGTCAGACCACAAATCGTGTTCTTGACAGTTTTAGAAATACTCGATTTTAAGGCATTTTGATGCTATGGATCTATGTTATATTAACATAGATCATCATTAAACATCATCTAGCAAAGATCTAAACACATAAACACGAAAATTATCTAACCATACAAGATCAAAATGAAACTTAGGGTTTATACCTTTTCTTGAATATGCTTTGATCTTAGATCATCCTTAGTTGTTTTTTGTGTTCTAGTAATTGATTATATGATTGAGGGACTTGAAAAAATCGGAGGGTTAGAGAAAGAAAGAGTTGTTGGGAGCTAAAAAGAAAATGAGCCAATTACATACACTTTCTCTCTCTTAGATCTCCTATATAAAGTGCTAAGTTGCTATATCTGATCTTGCTGACTGATTTGGCTCTATTTTTAGGTTACCAAGTCAATTGAGTTGGTTACCAACTCCAACATTTGCTAGATTTGCAAGTTAGCTATTAAAATATACTAAAAGGGCATTTTGGTCATTACCAAAATGATTTTAATGGCATACTAGATAATTGCACAAACCCTTAGGGTTTAACCCTAAGGTTTTCACCCTTAGGTTTTAAATATTCCAATTCTAGAATTTTCTAATTAAGGTTTAAAATAGAAAATTAAAAATTTCAAAAATGTAATTAGGGTTTTAAATAGAAATTAACTTTTCTAAAGTTTAATTAGCGTTTCCTAATTATATTAACACATAATAATCACTTTAGGCTTGCTAATTAGGATTAGGGTTTTAATTAGAAAAATAAAATTACTAGATTACAATTAGGGTTTGTAAAATAAAAATTAAAATAACTAAAATATAATTACGGTTTTTTGATCATATTTAAGTTTAATAAACACATTAAGCTTACTAATTAGGATTAGGAATTCCTAATTAGGGTTTAGGATTCTCGAATTTTAAATTAGGGTTTCTCGACATTCGTTTAGGGATACTAATTGTACGTTAGGGTTTCTAAACTTGAGATTAGGGTTTCTAATCCCTTATTAGGGTTTATTAATTTTAAACATTATCCGATCAATCATTGATCAATATCTCTATACAGTACAAACACTTACTCTTTAATATAATTATTTTAATTATATTTTCTATCGAATCCCTATCCAGAAATTAGGGTTAGGGTTTCTAAAGCTGTTAAGCACAACTCTACTCTAAAGTTATTAGTCAATACACAAATTGACCTTCTCGAGACTTGTATCACAGATACTTGTCGCAAAATTGATAATAAATATTAATATTAATAAAAAAAATTGTAAAATTTTAATTATTCGACATCCCGGGTTATCACATTCACCCCTCCTTATAAGGATTCTGTCCTCGGAATCACCGCTTTCTTAATCTCTACGATCTTTTAAAGTTGTATCATCAATTCGTTTTTTTTTCAACACAATATTAATTTGTGTTTCAAATTCTAACCTGTGACTTGAATCTATAAAAGAAAACAGTTCATAGAAATACCTGACTCATAATACTTGCGTAATTGAAGTATTAAGCGAAATCGTTAACGGTCGCTTCTTCATGGGTAGTTGCTGCATTTGGAACTGTCGTGATAAAAGTGAATGATGTTGGTCTTCCATGCTGAGCTGATTCTTTAATCGCTAGGGTTTTGCTATCGGGTTCCTTGTTAGCAATACACTTCTTCCTATTCCTTTTTGGATAATTCCGGACCAGATGATCGGTCGATCCACATGCAAAACAACCTTGAATCTTCTTCGAACTGGGACAATTGGGTGACATGTGCCCCTCTTGCCCACAATTAAAACATACTCCTTTGTTCTTCAAACAACCTCCTTGATGACGCTTCCCACAAACTACACACGGCGTACCCTTCCTCCTATTCTCTTTTAGATTATTTCCTAAATTAACATTATGATCCCTCTTACGTTTATTAAAATCCCTGCCTCCAATACCACCTATCATATTATTTCCTCCAGCCTCCTTTCTTTGTTCTTGACTATTCTTCAATACAGCTTCTATTTCTTCTTCAGCGATAATAGCTTTTTGTAATAAAGTTGAAAATGAATTAATTTGCAGCATATCTAGCTTCTTGAGTACCAACGATTTCAATCCGTCCCTAAAACAGTGTGCTTTAAGCTCCTCATTTTCCACTCTATGTGGAGCAATTTTGCTAACTCGTCGAACTTGACAAAATATTTTGCCACTGACATATTCTTCTACTTCAGATTCAAAAATTAATCTTCCATATTTCTCTTTAGATCTCCCTTCCTTGGCGGCATTATTTGATAAAAATCTTACATTAATTCTCCTTTTCTACACAGATTCTTATTAATAACATAATAAGAATTAAAAATTTCTCATATAATCGCATATTTATTCAAATAGCATACAGTACAACTAGCACTTAACACACATATATAGCACTATCCCTTTTTAAATATTATCAGGATTAATAACACAACTTTAAACAAAAGTTATAATTCTCTGACTTTAAACAAAAAAAATCATAATTCTCCATTCACACACAACTATTCCCAGTTCATCAAACTTACCACACCTAGGAGTTCAGGAACTTGCCACAATTATATGAGTTTATGAACTTATCCTAGTCAGACCTTTGTCATCTATTTGCTGAGGGGTTCAAAAATTCTCATATAATTATGAGTCATGAACTTACCATAACTATAAGTGTTAAGAACTCACAAATTAATCTTAATCTTATATTCATATAGAAAATAAAGATTTTATTCATACAAACATATATATTTTCATATGTTCACACATCGTTCTTGATATTATAACCATTAATATCACACTCTATCAAAAGATACTATCGCTTAAACTTAAGCTATCTACGTCCACTCCCTTCACCAGTCTTCTACTTACTAGGACACTTGTTGAAACAATGACATGTTCTCCCACACGAAACACACTTCCTCATAATCAGCTTAAGACAATGCAGGTAAATATGTCCTTCCTGCTTGAAATTGAAGCACGCGTTCTTGCACATCATGCATTCTCCCACATTAATCTTTCCACACTTGCTGCAGACTTGCATCTTCTTCGGGTTTGAATTTTTAGAATCATCGTTGTCGTTGTCCCTCTTTCTATTATTCTTGTCTTTTTGCTGCTTGATTGTTCCTTCAGACGATCCACCACCTTTAGTCTTCATCCTTTCCACCTACGCCTTCAGCTTGTTCCGTTCTTCGGTCATCTCGCGTAATGCTCGCTCTGTCTTCCGTAACTCCTCCAAGAGAAATACTTTTTCTCCGGAGTTCTTGAACTTCTACATATACTTGATCTTGTTCTCCAACTTTGATCTTATTCTCTTTCTCCACCTTAGCTTCTTTGGACTCTGCCTCCTCATCACCCCTTAGATACATCTCAGGATAATCATCACGATCACTCCCAAGATTTATCATAGGTTCCTTTTTTTCACCTCTTTAACTGACTCGATTTGCTCTGGCACCTAGGTTATTGGCACTGGTGCGACAACCGTTAGCATCTCCAAACTCATTTCATCTTCTCCAGACGTATTACAATCAGTCTAAATGACTTGATTAATACTTCTCTAGTACAACTTCTCACACTATGTGTCCACATATCTCACTATCGATACATTTCGACAATCCTTCACTTAGTACTCTAAATGAGTTTTCTTTATCTCACGTATGGTTATAATCTTAGGGTTTTCCCCCACCCCACTTAAGGTTTATAACCAATAGCGCTGCTACCAACTTGTGACACCTTGGTCACTACAGCTTTGATACCAACCTGTGACACCCCCAAATTTGGGTTACCTGACCCACGAGTTTGGTGTTCACGATCCACAATATAAATAACATTTAACTACCCATTTAATTATAAATAGGAACATACACTTCATTAACTGATATAGTTAATACATTACCTCAGGTTCTCTAACCTTAACTTTACAAACATACCCTTTAGTTATACAAAAAGGGTTCACAAAACAACATAATAATAATATTTATTAAACTATTCCAGCAACAGGCCTTTGCCTTTGTTCTTCACAGCACCTCCTGCCACTTCGTTCCTAGCTGAAAAGTTTTATTTAGCAAGGGTAAGCAACAAATTTGCCCCGCAAGTTAAGATATACAATGAATGTATAAGTATCAGAATAATAGACTATCTATGTTGATAGAATGACACCAAAGTTTGGGGAACTTTGAAATACCTGAACAAATCGTTAATCAATAACAAGTCTTCTCGTATTCTAGGCAACGCAATAATTTGATAATAAAAGAGTACAACTCTTTCAAAGTTTCTACAATATTCTATTGAATAAACATGAATCAATTCTACGTAATAACAAAGTGGAATATTTTCCAGATTTATGTTTAGTGATCACACAAGATCTAGAACTTCTCTTCTCGGGTATCTATAAAAGATTTAATTTAATATATACGCAGGTGTATCAGATAACCATAAAGATTAAATCATACCCATCTGCAAGTATAACAAGTGATCAGCTTTATTATACCCTATATTATGCATAATACTTAATAGTGCGCAATGGCCGATTATACGACCTAAAATGTTCCTTTTATATAAAAGGTTGTTCTTCTCCGTCTTTGAATCAGAATTTAATTTAACAACGAAATGTAATGATTTCAATATCTAATCACTTCTCAAACCTATCAAGTTTTCTTTTTCGATCTAGCCGATACAACTGGCATTGATCTATCAATAATAATTAAATTCTCTTGTCTTCTCTTTTTGAACCTATCAAGTTCTAACAAATGTTCGTCTAGCCAGAATAATTAGCTAAGACATTTCTCAATATAATTTGATAATAAATAAGAATTATCTGTACTATCAATATTAGCTTCTACAGATATGAATATCCAACAACAGTAATTCTACGAATATATATTTTTTGAATCAGTAATTCAATTTGAATTATTAAACATGCACTAACTGCGAATAATCAACAATAAATTCTTGGACGTTGTCTAATTAACAATAATTAACCACCATAATAATTAAACAATATTAACTCAGGGTTGAGTTAGGAAACTGGCCTTCTCCGCTGATTACAGCTACACAATAAACTTATCTGCATTCGTAAGACCTATAACTAATAATATCAGTCGCACAATTAGCACAATAATTTATAACACATAACACTGTAATTTTCAGTCAATCTTCTCCAAGACAAATTACCACATAGTCACATCAGTGTTTATAACCTATCTAAACACATATCAAGTCTAGCTATTTCGGTCTAGTTGGACTTCGGTTTGTTCTTGGTGTTCTGGTCACTCTATCCGACAATTAACACATTAATTATCAATTAAACTTGGTCTCTAAGCTTCAATATTATTTTAGATAAGTTAAATATCGTTTATAATATTATTCGGAAGCTTTTAATAATTTATAAACAATTATTATAATTTATAATAATTTTTCAAACACTTAAATCATTTTTAAATGATTTAATTATCAAATAATCTTATCATTATTAATATTTAATAATATAAAAATATTAATGTTATATTTGTCAAAATATTAAAGTTATTATTAATAACTTTAAAATATTTTTAAATCATTAATATTCTACTTAAATGATTTTTTAAATTAATTAAAATTATTTTTAAACAATCACCATTAATATTTAAATATTAATGAAATTATTATCAAAATATTAAAAGTCATTAATTATAACTTAAAATATTTTTAAAATATTTTTCTCATTTTTAAATGATTTTTAAATCAATAAAATCATTTTTAATATAATAATTAAATAAATCTAATATCATTATTATTAATTTGTTAATGAGAATTCTCCAAAAATATAGAAAATTATATTTTATAATTCAAAATATTTTCAAACACTTTATTCTTATTTAAAATAATTTTTAATTGAATAAAATCATTTTTAACTTATTTATTTAATTTAATAATTAAATAAATCTAATATCATTAATATTAAATTTTTAATGAAAATTCTTTAATAATATTAAAAGTTACATTTTATAACTCAAAATATTTTTAAATACTTTATTCTTATTTAAAATGATTTTTATATCAATAAAATCATTTTTAACTTATTTATTTAATTTAATAATTAAATAAATCTAATATCATTAATATTAAATTATTAATAAAAATTCTCTAAAAATATTATAAGTTACATTTTATATCTCAAAATATTTTTAAATACTTTATTCTTATTTAAAATGATTTTTATATAATTAAAATTATTTTCTCTAATTTATTTAATACACTAATTAAATAGCATTATTATTCAAGTAATTATAATTATTAATGAAAAATGTCCCAAATAGTCAGAAAGTATTTTTCATAATTTAAAATAATTTTTAAAACTATTTTTGGTAATTTTTATAATTTATTTCTATTTTTAATTAATTTACAGAAATTCAGAAAATAAAATAAATAGAAACCGTCGCTAAAGTCTATAGCGACACTTGTCTGTCGTCTTAGGTGTTCTTGAGCTTCAAGAACACTGTCAGACCAGTTTCATGGTGGCTCGTTTGACTACCTGTAATTTTCAATCTAGTAATGTTCTAGGCTAAATTAGGTATGGATCTTGTAGTTAACATGTAACACTACAGTTATCAATCCTCATCTTGCTCAAAGCAAATCACAACAAAGAGATCTAGTCTCTTAAACGAACTGTCAGACAGCTCCTGGGCTTTCTGGGTAACCCAGAAACCCAGGCAGCTTCAAGGTAGCACTTTAGGGCTCGATTATCTTCATGATCGGGCCATACAATTGATGATCTTAAGGTCCAAAACTCTAGTACACACAACAAGGAACAAGTACATAACAACAACTTAGTATAACAACAATATAATCACCAGATATTATCAGGTCAAACATGGTCAGAAACCTTGTTCATCCCAATTTTGGGTTTCCCAGAAATGTAAAATCAGTTCGGGTCACCTAGTTTGACCATCCATAAAATCCCACAGGTTTCTTATTTAAGAGATATAAAGGTATAGATCTCAAGTCCACATATCATACTACAGATTCGTTATCATAACATCATCATATCGCATAACAAATTTCAGATCTATTGCTTAACAAATCTTGTCAGACGCTAAAATTTACTTTCTGGTTTACCCAGATTTCACCCGGTCAACGTTGGTCAACGGGTTTTGACCGTTAATAACTCATAATTTAAACATAAAATGACCCTGATTCTACCTGTAGAATAAATACCTCATACCGGACTACCAATCCAAAACATAAAATAAGAAAAATTAAAAACAGATACGGATCTGTGGCTCCTGACATTAGCATGTCAAACCACAAATCGTGTTCTTGACAGTTTTGGAAAAACTCGATTTTAAAGCATTTAGATGCTATGGATCTATGCTATATCAACATAAATCATCATTAAACATCATCTAGCAAAGATCTAAACAAATAAACACGAAAATTATCTAAGCATACAAGATCAAAATGAAACTCAAGGTTTATACCTTTTCTTGAATATGCTTTGATCTTAGATCTCCTTAGTTGTTTTTGGTGTTCTAGTAACTGATTATATGATTGAGGGACTTGAAAAATTCGGAGGGTTAGAGAAAGAAAGATTTGTTGGGAGCTAAAAAGAAAATGAGCCAATTACATACACTTTCTCTCTCTTAGATCTCTTATATAGAGTGCTAAGTTGCTAGATCTGATCTTGTTGACTGATTTGGCTTGATTTTTAGGTCACCAAGTCAATTGAGTTGGTTACCAACTCCAACATTTGCTAGATTTGCAAGTTAGCTATTAAAATATACTAAAAGGGCATTTTGGTCATTACCAAAATGATTTTAATGGCATACTTGACAATTGCACAAACCCTTAGGGTTAAACCTTAGAGTTTAACCCTATGGTTCTAGCCCTTAGGTTTTAAATACACCAATTCTAGAATTTTCAAATTAGGGTTTAAAATAGAAAATTAAGAATTTCGAAAATGTAATTAAGGTTTTAAATAGAAAATAATATTTCTAAAGTATAATTAGGGTTTCCTAATTATATTAACACATAATAATCACTTTAGGCTTGCTAATTAGGATTATGGTTTCCTAATTAGGGTTTTAATTAGAAAAATAAAATTTCTAGATTACATTTAGGGTTTGTAAAATAGAAATTAAGATAATTAAAATATATTTAGGGTTTTCTAATCATATTTAAGTTTAATAAACACATTAAGCTTACTAATTAGGATTAGGGTTTTCTAATTAGGGGTTAGGATTCTCGAATTTTAAATTAGGGTTTCTCGTCATTCGTTTAGGGATACTAACTATACGTTTGGGTTTCTAATCCTGAGATTAGGGTTTCTAATTCCTTATTAGGGTTTATTAATTTTAAACTTTATCCGATCAATCATTGATCAATATCTCTATACAGTACAAACACATACTCTTTAATATAATTATTTTAATTATATTTTCTATCGAATCCCTATCTAGAAATTAGGGTAGGGTTTCTAAAGCTGTTAAGCACAACTCTACTCTAAATTTATTAGTCAATACACAAATTGACCTTCTCGAGACTCGTATCACAGATACTTGTCGCAAAATTGATAATCAATATTAATATGAATAAAAAAAATTCGTAAAATTTTAATTATTCGACATCCCGGGTTATAACATCACCAATACGAAATTCTCACACTATGTGCCCACATATCTCACTATCGATGCACTTCGGCAATCCCTCACTTAGTACTCTAAATGAGTATTCTAGATTTTGCTTATGGTTATAATCCTAGGGTTCCCTTCACCCCCACCCCCCACCCCCCAGTCCCACTTAAGGTTTATAACCTACAGATTTGGTACCAACATGTGACACCCCCAAATCCGAGTTACCTGACTCCCGAGTTTGGTGCTCACGATCCACAATATAAATAACATCTAACTACCCATTTAATTATAAATAGAAATTTATACCACATTAACTGATATAGTTAATACATTCGTCCCAGGTTATCTAACATTCATATTACAAACATACCCTTTAGATATACAAAAAGGGTTTACAAATACAACATATTAATAATGTTCATTAAAACTACTCCTGTACTATGCCTTTGCTTTTGTTCTTCTTAGCTCCGATGGCCTCTTCGTTCCTAGCTGAAATATTTTATTTAGCAAGGGTGAGCAACAAGTTTGCCTTGTAAGTTAAGACATACAATGAATGTATAAGAATCAAGAATAACAGACTATCTAATTTGATAGAATAACACCAAAGTTTGGGGAACTTTAAAATAGCTGAACAATTCGTTAATTACTAACAAGTCTTCTCGCAACCTATGCAACACAATAATTCGATAATGAAAGAGTAAAACGCTTTCAAAGTTTCTACGATATTCTATTGAATAATGAGATATACTCCCTCCGTCCCAAATTATCTGCTGTTTTAGCAAAAAAAATTTGTCCCACAATATCTGCTTTTTTAGGATTTCAATGCATTTTTTCCCTTTGTTTTCTAAGTTTGCCCCTTTACCCTAATTAATGATAGTCATTACTCTCATTCATGCCTCTCCTCTTTTTTAAGCATCTTTTCATATTCCCACCAATAAGGATTCATGCGCAGAAAATAAAAAAGTCAGCACATAAGGGTATTTTAGTATTTTTATCACACATATTGGTATGTGTGTAAAACTCTAGAAAAACAGATAATTTGGGACGGAGGGAGTAATTACTTTCTAAAGTTTATGCCAAATGACTCCGAAGGATCTTGAAATTCTCTTCTCGAGTAACTATCACATATTGACTTTGATATACCTAATAACTGATAAGTGGATTTTATATCCACGAATCGGTTCCTAATCTAAGCTTAATCGGTGTTAATTCCTCGTGTTTATGTTCTATTTTACTTGTTTATTGTTATTTAATGTGTAGGTGTGGTGGTGTGGCGTTTGAGCATAAAAGGAGTGCATTTGTGGCAACAAAGTGGCGAGCAAAGAAGAAAACAAAGTCAGCAAAGAAAGATTACCCCCGCCAAGGCGGGCCTATTTAAGCCTATCACCCCCGTCAGGGCGGGGGGGGGGGGGGTTTCAGGTCTGCAAGACAGGGACTAAGCCCGCCGGGGCGGGCCCTTTACATGTTTATACCCCTGCCGGGGCGCGGGGTGCCGAAATCTGACAATCCTGGTTTATTTTGAACTCTGTTGGAACGAGGATTTTGGTGCTTGGAATGTGTTTGGACTCTATATGCTGTGGGATTTCGACCATAACTCATGCATGGGATATATATTGTGCAACGAACAACAAAATCATCATCATGCAAAGCAATTAACGAAGATTAAGGACAGAAATTCATAGCGAGCTTTGGAGTGAAGATTTTGAAGAACTTTCATATCGATTGTAGATTAAGGCTAAAGTGAAGGGTGTTCTGTGTTATTCTTCTTCTTTAGTTTTATATTTTTAATTAAAAGGATGTTATCTTTAATTTATTCAGTTATTATTTCATTTATGATGAACTAAATACTTTTTAGGCTTATGACGGATCTTTAAGTGGAACGATGATTATGTAATCTTTGATTTCAGTTTAATAAGCTAATATCCAGTTTATCTATATTAATTTGAGCTTGAATTTATGAATTGCCTGATCAACGATTCTTTGTGGACTTGAATGAATTCGAGAGATGAAATATGAGGCTAGACTTAGTTAATATACTATATGTTCTCGATTTATGTGAATGAACAGAATCTTGATGAATGTTAGGGTAGAGATATGCTTGACATCGCATGTAATCAGATAAAGAGCTTAAACTTAAACATTCTTTAATTGTAATTCACGTAGAGATATAGTGAGTTAATTGATTAAGATGTTTAACTTAATTCTATCTTAATTGTGGATTTGAGTTAATACGGTATTAATGTATCGAGAGGTGGCTAGTGCTACATACGTGTTCTTGATTAATAAACTGGGATAGTAAGTTAAACTGGAATAAAGGTGTAATAATCATAGTGATGCTTAGAGTGAAGTCAGAAGCCTAATTCTCTAATATTTGTTAGAAAATTCAGTTTTTAGAATTTTTTGATTGTTTGGCAATCTTAATATTTTTAATACTTTTAGTTACAAATTGGAATTTGATTAGTTTAATAAAATTAGGATTAATAGGAAATTGGTAGATGCGAGGTTTAATTTCTTATTACAACCTCTGAGGCAACGATACTCTACTTTCTATTATATTACTTGTTGACCACGTATACTTGTCTGTGGTGCGTAATTAGATTTTACCCAACAAGTTTTTGGTGCCGTTGCCGGAGACTTTAGTATAGATTTTAATATTTCGCAATATCAGTTTAATTAGTCTAGTTTTACTAAACATTTTTATTTTTGTTTTGTTCATCTTATTTCAGGTTTTTGAAGTTGGTTTATGCAAACTCAGTCCAAAAATCCAGACTTGCTTCCTTGTGAGGATGACATTGAGAGACATTTTCAAAGGCTAAGTAAGTGGATTAAGGAAACAAGGGACAACTTCGAAAATTCTGAAAAAGAAGAAGAAATGGTTGCCGAAGACCAAAAAGCATTGAGAGATTTTGCTACACCCAAGGTGACTGAGCTACAGTCGAGTATCACCAGGCCTGCTATAGCTGCGAATACATTCGAGATTAAGTCTGGGACTATTCAGATGATCCAAAACTCGGTTCAGTTTAGGGGACTTGCAAATGATGATCCGAACGAGCGTTTGATCAGCTTTCTGGAAATATGCGACACGTTCAAGTACAATGGTGTGTCGGATGAAGCAGTCAGACTTCGCTTGTTCCCATTCACTCTGCTGGATAAGGCGAAGAGTTGGTTACACTCTCTACCATCGGGTTCAATAATGACATGGGATGACCTGGCTCAGAAGTTTCTAGCTAAATTTTTCCCGTCAGCGAAGACTGCAAAGATGACGAATGAGATTACCATGTTTGATCAGCAACATGGGGAGTCATTGTATAAGGCATGGGAGAGATACAAAGAATTGCTCAGAAAATACCCACATCACGGATTGCCTATGTGGTTGCAGATGAACACATTTTACAACGGACTACATGGGAATCTCAGGACGAGTATTGATGCAGGATCAGGGGGAGCTTTTATGGAAAAGAATTATGAGGAGGCATATCAATTGATAGAGACGATGGCAACCAACAACTACCAATGGCCCACGACAAGAATGACAGAACCTATGGTAGCTGGAGTGTTAGAATTTGATGGAGTGACGACAATAACAACGCATATTTCAGCACTCTCTAAGAAGTTCGATGCTTGGTCAGGGGTACAGACACCGTAAGTTGTAGTTATTTGTGAATTGTACGTGGGTGAACATCCGATAGATCAATGTGGAATCAACCCAGAGTCAATACAATTTGTGGGTAGCTACAACAGAATTCCACAGAATACGTACCATAATACATACAATCAGGGAATAGAAATCATCCGAATTTGTCGTGGAATAATAATCAGAATCAGTAACTTCCACGCCCATCGTATCCCCCAGGATTTCAGAACCAACAACCAGTTCAACGTCAAGAGAGGAAATCAGATTTAGAGGAGTTGCTATCAAAGTATATAACTAGCAACGAGGTAGCCATGAAAAACGAAGCAATAGCCATCAAGAATTTAGAAAATCAAATGGGATAGATAGCGTTTACATTGAGTAACAGGCCGCAAGGAACATTACCAAGTGATACAGAGAAAAATCTGAAAGGTAATCATAAGCAATGTTAGGCAATAATGTTGTGAAGTGGAAAATAACTTGAGGGTCAGAAAATAGAAAATTTGGCTATAAAGGAGGTTGAGATAGACAGGGAAAATATAGTGGTTGACGACAAGCAGGGGGAAAAAATAATTGGAAAAGAGCAAACCAGTTAACGAACCAGTTGTCTATCCTCCCCCACCTTTTCAGAAAAGAGTTCAAAAGAAGAAACTAGATAAGCAGTTTGCAAAATTTTTGGAAGTTTTTAAGAAACTTCAGATTAATATCCCTTTCGCAGAAGCCCTAGAGCAAATGCCAAGTTATGCGAAATTCATAAAAGGGATTTTTTCCAGGAAAAAGAAGTTGGAAGATTTCGAGACAGTGATATTAACAGAGGAGTGTAGTGTGATTTTACAGCGAAAGTTGCCACCAAAGTTGAAAGATCCGGGGAGTTTCACCATTCTATGCACGATTGGGAACATGTCATTCAACAAGTGCTTATGTGATTTGAGGGCAAGTGCGAACCTTATGTTGTTATCAGTTTATATAGAATTGGGTTTGCCCACTCAAAAGCCTACGAACATCTCATTGTAGTTAGCAGATTGGTCAGTCACGTACCCGTGAGGCATTGTGGAAGACATATTGGTAATGGTTGACAAGTTTATATTTCCCGTGGATTTCATAATTCTGGATTTTGAGGAAGATAAGAATATCCCAATTATCCTAAGGAGACCGTTTTTGGCTACGGGTAGGACACTCATCGACGTACAAAAAGGTGAACTAACGATGAAGGTCCAAGATCAAGAAGTAATGTTTAATGTTTTCAAAGCCATGAAATTTCCTACGGATGAAGAAGATTGTTTCCAAATGGATATCATTGATCAGGTAATCAGCGAAGACATGGGCAAGAGTTTGGTTAACGATCCATTGGAAACGACATTATTGGGAGATGAAGAATTAGATGATCTGAAATTTGTTGACTACTTATAGATGTTAGACTCCCTGCCACGAGTTAGCAAATTTAAAACACCCTTTGAACCACACGGAGGAAAAAGCCACAATAAGGGTGAAACCGTCATTGGATGAGCCACCAACTCATGAACTTAAGCCACTCCCTAAACACCTCAGTATGCATATTTAGGCAATTTAAATTTTTTACCTGTTATTATTTCTGCTGCACTTAACAAATTGCAGGAAGAAAAGTTGCTGAGAGTGCTTAGGGACCACGAATCAGCTATAGGATGGATAATTACAGATATAAAGGGAATCAACCCATTCTTTTGCATGCATAAAATTCTGATGGAAGACGATGCAAGACCAACAGTGGAGCAACAGAGACGGTTCAACCCAATCATGAAATAAGTAGTCAAGAAAGAAATCCTAAAATGGTTGGATGAGGGTATCATCAACCCGATTTCAGACAGTAAGTGGGTCAGTCCGGTGCAATGTGTGCTGAAAAAGGGAGGAATGACTGTGGTTCAGAATGATGATAATGAGCTAATTCCAACAAGGACAATGACTGGTTGGAGGGTTTGCATAGACTATAGGAAGTTGAATAAGGTGACCCGCAAAGATCACTTTCCTTTCCCTTTTATCGATCAGATGTTGGACAGATTAGCGGGACATGAGTACTACTGCTTATTGGATGGATATTCGGGTTATAATCAGGTCGTCATCGATCCTGAAGATCAAGAGAAGACTATGTTCACGTGCCCATATGGCACATTCGCATTCAGGAGAATGTCGTTCGGCTTGTGTAATGCACCCGCTACCTTCCATAGGTATATGATGGCCATCTTCTCGGACATGGTGGAGAAAAATGTGGAAGTCTTCATGGACGACTTCTCTGTCTATGGGGATGATTTTGATGCGTGTTTAGAGAATTTGGTAATGGTCTTACAAAGATGCACATACACGAATTTGATTCTTAACTGGTTAAAGCGCCACTTCATGGTTGAAGAAGGCATAATTTTGGGGCACAAAGTCTCGGCTCAAGGATTAGAGGTTGATAAAGCTAAGCTGGAAACAATTGAAAAGCTTCCTCCACCGAGTTCAGTTAAGGGAATTAGATGTTTTTTGGGATATGCTGGGTTCTATAGGAGATTCATAAAGGACTTCTCTAAAATTGCAAAACCCATGTGCAGTCTTTTAGAGAAAGATTCAGTTTTTAAGTTTGATGACGAGTGTAAAGTGGCATTCGAGCTATTGAAGAAGAAATTAACTACAACTCTGTAATCGTCGCGCCGGATTGGAATATGCCCTTTGAGTTAATGTGTGATGCGAGCGACTATGAGGTTGGGGCTGTTTGGGGTCAACGCCAAGAGAAGGTATTTCATGCCATATAATATACAAGTAAGACACTCACGGAGACTCAAATGAACTACACAACTATAAAAAAGAATTACTTGTAGTGGTGTATGCATTCGATAAATTCTAGGCATACTTGATCGGGACAACGGTAGTAGTTTATACAAATCGTTCGGCTATTCGGTACTTAGTTTCACAAAAAGATGCTAAGCCTTGCCTTATCGGATAGAGTCTGCTTTTACAAAATTTTGATTTAGAAATAAAGGATAGAAAGGGAACAAAGAATCAAGTTGTTGATCATTTGTCTGGCTGGAAAATCAGGGTAAAAAGGAAGAAGACAAGTGTGTAATCAATGAGTCATTACCGGATGAGCAACTATTTGGGATAAATAAAGAATTTCCATGGTACACGGACTTCGCGAATTAGCTAGTGAGCAACATTCTTCCTCCTGATTTTACACGACAATAGAAAAAAAGTTTCTTCATGACATCAAGTGGTATATGTGGGATGCACATTACTTATTCCGACAGTGCGCCGACAAAATGATTAGGAGGTGTGTGCCCCGCAGTGAAGTGAAGAACATACTGCATGAATGTCACTCATCTGCGTATGGGGGATATTATGGTAGTGAGCGAACAGCGGCAAAAGTGCTTCAAGCCGGCTTTTATTGGCCCACATTATTTAAAGACGCCCACAAAGTTGTTAAAATTTGTGATAGATGTCAATGAGTGGGAAACATATCGAAAAGGAATGAGATGCCACTACAAAAAAATTTTGAAGTTGAAATTTTTTATGTTTGGGGCATTGATTTTATGGGACAATTTCCATCGTCATTCAGTAATCAGTATATATTGCTTGCGGTGAACTATGTATCAAAATGGGTTGAAGCCGTCGCACTCCTGACTAACGATGTCAAAGTTGTTCTCAAATTCTTGTAAAAGAATATTTTTGCGAGGTTTAGCACGCCGAGAGCTATTATAAGTGATGAAGGTAGTCACTTCTATAACAGATCATTTACAACTCTCTTGGAAAAGTATGGGGTCAACCATACGGTCGCTATAGCATATCATCCCCAAACCAGTGGGCAAGCTGAGGTTTCGAACAGGGAGGTGAAAAGAATCTTGGAAAAGGTGGTAAACCCGAATAGAAAGGTTTGGTCTCTCAGGTTGGATGATGCACTATGGGCCTACCGAACTGCGTATAAAACACCATTTGGTATGTCACCATATCAATTACTATATGGGAAAGCTTGTCACCTACCTGTCGAGTTACAACATAAGGCCTAATGGGCAATTCAGAAACTTAATTTTGATCAAGCAGCTACTGATGAAAAGAGGCTACTCTAGTTAAATGAACTCGATGAATTCTGACTTCAAGCGTACGAGAATTCTAAGTTATATAAAGAAAAAGTCAAGAAATGGCACGATAAGAAAATAATACACAGAACATTTGAGCCGGGGCAATCAGTCCTATTGTTCAACTCACCGTTGAGGTTATTCCCAGGCAAGCTTAAATTCCGGTGGTCGGGACCATTCACAATTTAAATAGTTTTCTCACATGGTGCCGTTGAACTCTACAGTAGAAATCCATCGGAGACTTTCAAGGTCAACTATCAACGGTTGAAGCATTATTGTGGTGGCGAGTCTAATTGGGACGTCATCGCAATCACACTGACCGATGCACCATAAACAGGGAGTAGTCAGTGATAAGTGGTATTTTTACCTACTTATTGAATACAAATTCACGTGAGCTATGCCCATGTCAAGTACATTTTATTGTGTTTTAGTTGCATTTAATGTCATTTTGCATTGCTTTTACTTAAAACTCCTTTTGGTGAATAAGTGCAGGAATCGGCCTAATTTGGTGGCATTAGAGAGCACGAGGCTAATGCGTGCGTGAAGGCGAGGCGCAAGCAGGGATATGCATGGCATGAAGGTAAAATGGAGCAAGGAGACCAAGCATGGAAGGAGGTTAAGCATGAATGAACAAGTAACAGCAACAGTAGCAAGACAGAATCAGAACCAGAATCTGCAGAAGCAAGCCGCAAGACCGCGCGATAGAATAGCCTTAAGAGCGCGCGCCCGCACGAGTACTCGGCTGGACAGAGAATGACATTTTGTAAGTCTCGCGCCCGCGCGAGGAATACAAAGGGGAAGTGCGCGGTCGTGTGCGATGTTGACTGAAGCTGCTGACTTTATTTTAATTTACGTAACTAAGAGGGGGTATGGAACTAGGGCTTATATATTAGACGTATTTGCATTATGTAAGGTGATTCCACCCCTTGGGGGCTAAAGCTACTATTGTTTTCTTTTATTCTCTTCCTTTTTAGATTAGATTAGAACCCTAGATTAGATTATAGTTGAAGATTGAAGCAATTGAAGAGCATAGAAAATTCAAAATTGGAGCAAGAGGAGAATCTCAGATTTGAATTCCTAATTCCCTAACTTCTCTTTACTTCTATCTTTATTTCTCAATGTATAGTCAATTGTGGATTATAGATTTTGATTCTATGATGAGTTAAACTTTATTTTGGGATTGCAATGGATTCTATTGTTTAGTTTAATCTGATATACTTTATTGTTAACCTTATTGATTGCTATGGGATTGTCTATTAGGATTCATGCTTATTTGCTTAGTTGATTGGCCATCAATTACTGTGATAACCCATATGGACTCGAGAGACGAAGTATGGGTTTAGATCTGATCTTATTAGCTTGTGATTGTATGTTCGACATTGTGATGGGATGTATGATTTGTGCTTAGGATACACATATACCAAAGTGCCACTCGTAGTTAATTGAGAACTTGGGCTTAAACCCTATTTATTTATAAATCACATAGACATATAGTGATTTAAATAATGTGGGTGTTCGTGTGTATTCTATCAATTGTGGATTATATGTGATATGAGTATGGTACATCGAGAGATGGCTATATTTCACTTTCGTGTTCTCGACTAACAATCCGGTATAATTAATTTAGCTTAACATGAAGTGTTTTGATTTAAATGAGTTAATAGATGAAATTGTGATCTCAGGCTTTCATTATCTAGTCTCACTCTAGGAATAGTTAGGTTTATTTAATTTAATAGTTAAATATAAAATATAATATCATTCGTTTACATAAGACTGAACTGGTTACGGGTTAATGCTTGGTGAACTTTATTAGTTAATTCTCCATGGGAACGATACTTTACTTACTCTTTATTACTTGTTAACCGTGTATACTTGCACGCATATATTGATCGGTAAAACGACCAACAAGTTTTTGGCTCCGCTGCTGGGGAATTAGCTTAATAAATTTTTTCCAACATTAATTTCAATCAAATTGGTCTTAATTTAAACTTTTTTTTTATTTTAATTATCTTCTTATATTTCTTTCTTTTCAGGTACCATGGATGACTTTGTTTACCAATGGCCTTATGCGAATATGCCTCAACCAAGGGACATAAGCACTAAGGGACTCAATGTATTTTCTATATTGCCAGCACAAATTGCAACACTTTCAGAGAGGTTGGATGTTCTTGCAGCCCAACAACTATGTTTATCCCAATTATCATCAAGGTTGGGGGTATCACTCGAATTTTGAATGGAGTTATAACTATCGAGACCCATACTGTGTCCCAAGTCCAACACATCCATTAGATTTCTCATATCCACCTCCAATGCAACAACAATAAAATTCAAGGTTAAAGGATTTCATGTCAAAAAGCATAGCAGACCAGGAAGAGAT
Organism: Panax notoginseng; assembly: GCA_016801055.1. Lineage (NCBI taxonomy): Eukaryota > Viridiplantae > Streptophyta > Magnoliopsida > Apiales > Araliaceae > Panax > Panax notoginseng. The sequence goes on from CM029018.1 coordinate 78,609,946, forward strand.
GATAATGAGTCAGGAGTTATCAACCCAGAATCTTAATCGACAAATGGAACAACTCATTAACCCTTCAATGAATGGTCCACAATACATAGATTTCAAGAATGAACAAGATAATTCAAGATTGGAGGATTTGTGGTTCAAATTTGTAGCATCAACTGAGGAGAAGATGATTGAGCAAGAAAGGTCCATTCAAAATCTTCAAAATCAGATGGATCAAATGTTTGAAGCCTTGAACAATCACCCTCCAAACAATTGGTGCTATGACATGGACGATGAAACTGATGGAGAGCCAGAAGTGTACATGCCACTGAATGAACTTAAAGGAGTGGACATTCAGGAGACAACTGAGGGTATGGAAAAGGAAGAACATGAGCTGACTTGTATAATACCCCAAGTGCCTTCTCAGTTAGAGTTGAAAAATTTAGTGAATTTTGCGCACCCATGTCCCATTGGTAGTCACATCCAAAGCAAGAATTTCTACAATTATGAGGCCTCTTACAAACCATGGTGGGCTAAGGAAGAGATAATAGAAGAAGAAAATCTTGTTGTATCTGTCATGCCTCAATGCAAAAATCTATTCACAGATACAATGGAAGGAGCACCTGGCTATGTAATAGAAGTGGGGACATCATGTATAGGATATATGCTAGGTGGCTTCAATCCGAAGACTTTCATGATGGGGAACCTACCAAAGAACATAGCGGTTCTAATGGATGGAGGGTTCCTAGCTTATCGTAGAGGAATTGGATAGTGGTTCAAGAAAAGAGTCCAGCTAACGGACTATAAACCGAGCGCTAGATGGGAGGCACCCCATCCAATCTTTCTCCCTCCTTGTTTAATTCTTATTTATATTTCCATGTTTAGTAGATGTTAGATAGTGGTAAATCTTAATAATAGTTTTATTGCTTCTCCTCTCAGGTTCAATCCAATTGCTATAGGCATTCAGGATCAAACAGAAGTCAAACCAAACTGAAGCTGCCAGAGTACAAGGTTGTGTGGCCGCGCCCAACTACAAGCCAGACACCACGCGGCCGCGCCATAACTCAGTCATAGAAAAAAAAAATTGCTAACTTTTTAGAATTTCTGACTCAAGCATTCGGGCAGTTAGAAGCCCACACTCAGTTTCCAACTATAAAATATCTCAAACTTATCCATCGCCTGATATACCATTGGATCATGAGGAGGTGAACGGAGATGACATTGCAACTTAGGGGAGTTTTCTTGTACCCTTTACCTTCATTCAATGGGGCACTAAATATTATAAGTTTGGGGGTATTGGGGAGTAGTATAGTAGCATGTAGTTAGTTTTTGCATATTTAGTTAAAATGTTGCATGGTTAGTTTAATAATTTAGTTGTTTTTGGTTTTATTGTTTTATTGATAGAAATTTTTTGTTTTAATTAATTTGCATATCTCACAAATTCTTGCTTTATAGAAATTCTTGCCTAGCCAATGATGATAGTGAATTGTGAAGGATCTTTAGAGTATATTGGATAACATGAACGTAGTTATAATGTTTTGCACGATGGAATTCATGTTGCTATTTAAATGCTTTCGGGTTGCACAGACGTGTTCACAATCACTTGCAGGTATAAGAATTATGTGTTGCATTGCTTGTTAGAAAATGTAGTTTTAAAAAGAGAAAAATGTGGAACATGCATGTAGACTTGACAAACATTGACATTCAAACTTTAGGAAAACATAGGTATGCTATGTATAAAAAGAATGAAATGAATAGCAATAACGTGGCTAGTCTTATTTCGGGGCCTTGGCTACTTGAGTAAGTACACCCGAGGGAATTGTCTCTACACCTAGCGCCCTAAGGTCTTTCATGGTCTGGGAGTCATTGGTTAAAAGCTCTCTAAGGGGTAGCAGTGTGCCTAATGGATTAAGACATTGCATAGTCATGTGAAAAAAAAGAGAGAAAAAGAAAAGAAAAAAATAGCTATAAACACTGCGGGAAAGAACGAAAATCGCCCTCGTGAGTAGCAATAAAGCAATTAAGCCCATTGTTGAACCTGAGTTTGTGTTGATATGTTGAAATAGTCTGTGTTGTATAAGTATACATGATTCTCAATTTAAGCTATAATTTTCTGTTCCGAGCATGTTAGCATATATATTCTTTACTTGAAAATAAGTTTTGGAGAACACCGTACACACACATAATATCTCTATGGCATATGTGAATTATCTGAGTGTGTGATATTATTCCTATAGTTTGGTTTGAAATTGTATTCTGGGATCTCGATAATTCACTGAGGCACTTTCGACTGGAATTCTGTTATGGCTGGAAATATGTTAGACTAGTTTGCATCATAGCTTAGTGCTTAATATTGTAGTTGCTTATTAATTGTTATTTAGCATGCATTGCTTGAGGGCAAGCAACAGTTCAAGTTTGGGGGTATTTGATAAGTGGTATTTTTACCTACTTATTGAATACAAATTCACGCGAGCTATGCCCATCTCAAGTACATTTTATTGTGTTTTAGTTGCATTTAATGTCATTTTGCATTGCTTTTACTTGAAACTCCATTTGGTGAATAAGTGCAGGAATCGGCCTAATTTGGTGGCATTAGAGAGCACGAGGCTAATGGGTGCGTGAAGGCGAGGCACAAGCGGGGATATTCATGGCATGAAGGTACAATGGAGCAAGGAGACCAAGCATGGAAGGAGGTTAAGCATGAATGAACAAGTAACACAAAAGTAGCAAGACAGAATCAGAACCAGAACCAGAATCTGCAGATGCAAGCCGCACGACCGCGCGACAGAATAGCCTTGAGAGCGCGCGCCCGCACGAGTACTCGGCTGGACAGAGCATGACATTCTGCAAGTCTCGCGCCCACGCGAGGAATACAAAGGGGAAGAGCGCAGTCGCGCGCGACGTTGACTGAAGCTGCTGACTTTATTTTAATTTGCGTAACTGAGAGGGGGTATGGAACTAGGGCTTATATATTAGACGTATTGGCATTATGTAAGGTGATTCCACCCCTTGGGGGCTAAAGCTACTATTGTTTTCTTTTATTCTCTTCCTTTTTAGATTAGATTAGAACCCCAGATTAAATTAGAGTTGAAGATTGAAGCAATTGAAGAGCATAGAAAATTCAAAATTGGAGCAAGAGGAGAATCTCATATTTGAATTCCTAATTCCCTAACTTCTCTTTTCTTCTATCTTTATTTCTCAATGTATAGTCAATTGTGGATTATATATTTTGATTCTATGATGAGTTAAAATTTATTTTGGGATTGCAATGGATTCTATTGTTTAGTTTAATCGGATATACTTTATTGTTATCCTTATTGATTGCTATGGGATTGTCTGTAAGACCCCAACTTTTATAAATAAAGATGAATTTTCTATAAATATCATTTTTGAATATTATGGAGTTAATTTGATATAATGTTATAATTGTGGGTAATATTTATAAATTTTGTAAAGTACGCAAGTTGTTATATAATATTCGATTGGTCGGGGAATATTCGTTTTAACAGGGAATATTCGTACAACGGCACAATCATTGGTGAACCCCACAGCGGAATTATTGTCGGATTGAGAAAACGACAAAAATATTTTATTAAAAATAACGGCGGAAGTTTTACCATTGATACTGTTGAACTACTCGGTAGTAAAAGTACAATAATACGTGTGGTTGCATAGTAGCACACGGTATTGATTATTAATGCTTATATGAGAAGTCACTCAGTTTGATTCAATTATTGTCAGTTAATAATATGAATTATTTAGCGATAGTGACGTTTTATTTTATTCGTATTATTAACGTAATAAAACAGAAACATCTTTTTATATAAAACAAAATACTTTATTAAAGTTATTCTATAAATAGAATATATTATATTTTATTTAAAAGATTTTTCTTTAAATATGGACCGTCAGATTAAAGTAATCAATGTGGACCGTTCATGGATTAGTTACTATGCATTCTATTTTTCTATAAATAGCAGCTCATTCCTTCATTATTTCTTACGAATTCACTGAACTCTAGAGAGAGAAACTATAGAGAGAAACTATAGAGAGAGAGAAGAAGAATATTCTACTACTTAACTACTTCCTTATTTCAGCTCTTCTTTAAAACGGTAAGGGTGTTATTCTTTCTTATTCATGAAGAGAACTTTTGTTATTCCATTTATTATTATTCTGTTGGAATAACCTGTATACGCGGTCTACCCTATACTTGGTGACATTCTTTTATTATTCTGTTGGAACATCCTGTCCGTGTGTTTTACACCGGACCTGGTTCCGTCTTTATTATTATTCTATTGGAACATCCTGTCCGTGTGTTTTACACTGGTCCTGGTTCCATCTTTAATATTATTCTGTTGGAACATCATGTCTGTGTGTTTTGCACCGGACCTGGTTCCGTCTTTGTTATTATTCTGTTGGAACATCCTGTCTGTGTGTTTTACACCGGACCTGGTTCCGTCTTTATTATTATTCGGTTGGAACATCCTGTCTGTGTGTTTTACACCGGACCTGGTTCCGTCTTTATTATTATTCTGTTGGAATATCCTGTCTGTGCGTTTTATGCCAGACCTGGTTCCATTATTTATTATTCTGTGGGAATAACATCTCTGTGCGGTCTATCGCATGCATGGTGATTTCTTTTGTTATTCCATTCTTTATTATACTCAGTTGGTTAACTTTTGACTTCTATACTCCATGAAATTTGTGGAATATCCTTGATAATTGCGTTTCATCCAGTATCTTTTCATGAAAATATTCTTCTAAGCATTCTTGAATTTTACTTCACAAAGCAGTATCATGTTGACAATTTGGACGTTGTTAATTCTTGGATAAATTAATTCTTGAATTGTTTTATTGAATTCTTATATCATTGTCATCATCCTCATGTTTATAAAATGTTAAAAGTCATATGTGGCCTGTAGTGCATAGATGGACTTGGTATGATTATGACCATGGATTATTCGGTATAATCATGACCGTAATGTTACAAATGATGTGGTAAAAGTCCTCATTGGCCCGTAGTGCGTTGATGGACAGTTGTTGGCATGATCATGACCATTAATGAATACACGAATATCCTTGGCCATAGTGCAGGGGTGATTCGATGATGTGGATTATTTTATTAAGCTGAGTCCCAGCGATCACAGTGTTGAAAAATCTTTTAAATCATAAAGATAGTAGAGTTTATTTTCTTCTTGACTCTAGTAATGGATTGCTTGTTCCGCTGCAATTAAACTTGATGTCTATTATATTTTATCAATTTAACATTGTTGAAGGCTAATGATAATTTATTCTGCATTATCTTAGTCATAATATTTCTTACTGGGCTAGTTGAGCTCACCCTTTCTTTCACTGTTCTCTTCAGGAAATGAGAACGTAGCTGGGGCAAGTCGGGGAACGGAGTGATGGTCCGAATGATAGTATTAGTTAGTAGTCCTCACTATTCTATGTAATGGTGTGTTAATAAATGTAATGAGGACTCCTTTTGAGTATGAATACTCTCTAAAAGATAATATTTGTATTCAAACTCACAGTTTATGTTTTGTCGTATTGTACACGACAGTTGTATTAGTAGGTTGTATTTGTATTCTGTACTATGTATCTGACGTCCCAAGATGGGTGATGTATACCTAATTTTGGGGGCGTCACAGTTGGTATCAGAGCTTAGGGATATGATCCCTGGCTAAGATGTGAGAATATAACTAGGAGGGGAGAGACGGGGAATTCCTTCGCTAGTATGACCTACCTAAGTTTATTTGCATGGTATTTAATTGGTCGGTCATAATATAAGGATAATATATGACATGTCAATTAACTTTTATTTTGTGACAGTATCTGAAAATGGCATCTGAGAATGTTGAGAATAGCAATGGAGCACATGCGACTGTTGATTCACCACATATCAATAATCAGGATAATGTGCATCAGGAAGGTGACAATCCTCATGCAAACAACAACACTGACCAGATGATGAATGATGGAATGTTCAGAAACTTTATACAGTTCATGCAACAATAGGCGAGAGCGGCTCCTGTCCAAAATATAGGTGGAAACACTGAAAACTCTCGGACGGTCACCGCTAAACAGTTCAAGGAGCTGGGACCACCAGAGTTTAAGGGAGAGCCAAAACCACTTATAGCGGAAACATGGATAAAGCAGATTACCAAGATATTTGATGTCTTGGGATGCTCCGAGGAGCAAAAGGTTCCCTTTGCCGCCTTTATGTTGCGAGGAGAGGCAGATTACTGGTGGAAATCGATTAATCGTACTCAACCTGCCGCACTGAAGATTTCTTGGGAGAAGTTCCAAAAGCTGTTCAATGACAAATACTTTCCCGAAAGTGTTCATCACATGAAGGAGGTGGAGTTCATCAAATTGGAGCAGAATAATATGACCGTGTCACAGTATGAGGCTAAATTTGCTGAGTTGTCCCGGTTTGCGTCCCACTTGGTGGATAATGAAGAGCGAATGACGCGAATGTTTTTGCGAGGTTTGAAACCTGAGATACGTCAACATCTTATTTCTCATAAACTGTGTTTGTATTCAGATGTTGTGAATAGGGCTCAGTTAGTGGAGCGCGATAACGAGTCAACGCAATCAAAAGAGAGCAGTCGACAAAATGATAATACCAGTGAGAGCAGTCATCGAAGCGGTGACAACAAGCGTGGAGGAAATCAACAGGCCAGAAATGGTAACCACTTCGGTGTTAATCAGGGCCAAAATAATAAGAATGGTCATTTCAAGAAGAGGAGATTCAACAATGATGGAAAGACGTCAGCACCAGCACCCGTTGTTAAGGAAGGAGAACGACCACCTATCATATGTTTCAAATGTAGAGGGGAGGGGCACACCAGTCCAAACTGCACGATGCCGTCTAAAGCATGTTATAATTGTGGAAGAGAAGGTCATTTAGCTCGATTTTGTCGTTTACCAAAAACAAGTTCAGCCAAGATGGAGACACCAAAGGCCATCCCAGAAAAGTCAAAACCGGTAGTGCAAGGGAGAGCGTTTGTTATGACCTCCCAGAAAGCAAGGAACCCGAATGAGGTCATCACGGGTAAGCTTATCATAAACTCTAACGAAGTCTATACTTTATTTGATACCGGTTCTATCCATTCTTTTATTTCTCCTACTTGCGCTCATCGATTAAATTTGACTCCGGAGAAATTAGACTTTGATTTATCTGTTGAAACTCCATTGGGAGAAACCTTCATTACATCCACGGTTTATAAGTCTTGTTTGGTTCAAGTTGGTACCCACACATTACCTGTCGATCTGATTTCATTAAAAATACTTGCATTTGATGTGATTCTAGGGATTGATTGGTTAACTACTCATCGTGCAAAAATTGATTGTTTTCGTAAGGTTGTTAGCTTTTATATTCCTAATCGACCTATTATGCGAATTCAAGAAACCAAACCATTAAAATCAATCGCTGTCATCTCAAGCCATAAAGCTATTCGTTTATTGAAAAACGGATGTCAAGCTTTTTAGCTCATGTCATGGATCTAAACAAAAATACGTCAGTTTTGAATGATATTTCTATTGTTAATAAATTCCCTGACGTATTCCCTGAAGAACTTCCTGGCCTACCCCCAGAGCGTGAAATTGAATTTTGTATCGACCTTGAACCCAGTACAAAACCCATTTCCAAAGCCCCATATCGAATGGCTCCTATTGAACTTCAGGAGTTAAAGATCCAACTGCAGGAATTGTTAGACATTGGCTTTATTCGTCCTAGTACTTCTCCTTGGGGTGCTCCTGTGCTATTCGTGAAGAAGAAAGATGGAAGTATGCGACTTTGTATTGATTATCGGGAGTTGAATCATGTCACCATCAAAAACAGGTACCCATTGCCACGTATTGATGACCTGTTTGACCAGTTGTAAGGAGCACAATTCTTTTCAAAGATCGATCTTCATTCTGGATATCATCAGCTGAAGGTTAGAACTGAGGATATTCCAAAGACGACTTTCAGAACTCGGTACGGGCATTATGAATTCCTAGTCACGTCCTTTAGATTGACTAATGCTCCTGCTGGCTTCATGGATATGATGAACCGGGTATTCAAGGAATATTTGGATCACTTTGTGGTCGTCTTTATTGATGACATCCTTATTTATTCCAAAAGCCGTGAAGATCATGAGCAACACTTGAGGCTGGTACTCCAAAAGCTTCGTGAATACAAGCTTTATGCCAAGTTGAAGAAATACGAGTTCTGGTTGGAGGAGGTAGCATTCCTTGGGCACGTAGTATCAAGTCGTGGAATATCGGTTGACCCGGCAAAGATTGAAGCTATTCAAAGCTGGGAGCAACCTAAATCAGTGACCGAAGTACGTAGCTTTCTTGGTTTAGCTGGTTATTATCGGAGATTCGTGGAAGGATTTTCTCGAATCGCTACTCCATTAACTCAGCTGACTCGGAAAGATACAAAGTTCGGTTGGAGCGAAGAATGTGAGAAGAGTTTTTAAGAACTCAAGAGGAGACTCATTTCAGCACCTGTTCTAACAATACCATCTGGCTCGGAGGGATTTGTCATCTACAGTGATGCTTCGAGCAAAGGGTTGGGATGCGTTCTCATGCAACATGGAAAAGTCATAGCCTATGCATCAAGACAACTCAAGGAATATGAGAGGAATTATCCTACTCATGATCTAGAGTTGGCAGCTGTTGTCTTTGCACTTAAAATTTGGAGGCATTACTTGTATGGGGAGAAGGTGGAGATCTTTACGGATCATAAAAGCCTCAAATATTTCTTCACTCAAAAGGAACTCAACATGCGACAACGACGTTGGCTTGAACTGTTGAAAGATTATGATCATACCATTCAATACCATCCTGGAAAAGCGAACGTGGTAGCTGACGCATTGAGTAGAAGATCATATGCAAGTACGAGTGCGATATTGTCAACACAAAGGCCCATTTTGTGTGACTTGCAAAGGATGGAGATAGAGTTAAACACTCCAGGGACCCATGTGATGATGACGAATATACGAGTAGAACCAACTTTAATCGATAAAGTTAAAGCTGCTCAAGCTACTAACCTGGAGCTGATGCGTATGAGGAAGAAAGTGCAAGAAGGTGCTATGTCGGAAGCAAGAATCGATGAAGAAGGAATACTTCGAGTCAACTCCAGACTTTGTGTTCCTAACAACCCTGATTTGAAGTATGAAATCATGATGGAGGCACACAACACACTGTTTGTAATCCATCCTGGAAGTACCAAAATGTATCATGATCTTCGTCATACATTTTGGTGGAGCAATATGAAGAGAGAGATAGCGTTGTTTATCTCAAGGTGTTTAACTTGTCAACGAGTCAAAGCGGAGCATCAAGTACCAAAAGGTCCATTGCAACCACTTGAAATTCCAAAATGGAAGTGGGAGCACATTACCATGGATTTCATTACCGGTCTTCCTAGGGTTTCTCAAGGTATTGATGCGATTTGGGTCATTGTTGATCGATTGACCAAGTCTGCTCATTTCTTACCGATACGAGAAACTTATACACTTGAACGTCTTGCTCGTATGTACATAAACGAGATTGTAAGACTGCATGGTATGCCAGTATCCATAGTTTCTGATCGAGACCCAAGATTCACTTCACGATTTTGGGTTAGTTTACAAAAAGCTATGGGCACAGATTTACGATTTAGTTCGGCATATCATCCTCAGACGGACGGACAATCAGAGAGGACTATTCAAACTCTAGAAGATTTATTAAGACTCTGTGTCCTTGACTTCAAGGGAAGTTGGGACAAGTTCTTACCATTGGTGGAGTTTTCCTACAATAACAGTTATCAAGAAAGTATTGGCATGGCTCCATTCGAAGCATTGTATGGAAGAAAATGTCGTGCTCTAGTATGCTGGGATGAGGTGGGTGAAGCAACGTTGTTGGGACTGGAGTTGGTACGTATGACTACAGAAAAGATTCAAACGATCCGACAACGTATAAAAACCTCACAAGATCGACAAAAGAGTTATGCTGATCTTCATCGAAAGGACGTGAAATTTGATGTAGGAGATCATGTGTTCTTACGTGTTGCTCCATGGAAAGGAGTTACGAGATTTGGAAAGAGAGGAAAGCTCAATCCTCGATTCATCGGTCCATTTTTAATCCTTGATCGAGTAGGAACTGTGGCTTATAGACTCGCTTTAGCGCCAAGTATGTCTCGTGTTCATAACGTTTTTCACACATCTATGTTACGCAAATATGTGGAAGACCCGAACCACATTATTGAGTTAGAACCGGACGAAATAGCAGAAGATTTGACGTATGAAGAAGTTCATGTTCAAATCTTAGATAAGAAGGAACATATTCTACGCTCCGAGGTTATACCTCAAGTCAAAGTTTTGTGGAGAAACCACGATGTTGAGGAAATGACTTGGGAGTTAGAATCTGAAATGAAATTAAGGTATTCTTACCTCTTCGACATACCAAGTACGTACCCTAATTTCGAGGGCGAAATTTTATAAGAAGGGGAGGTTGTAAGACCCCAACTTTTATAAATAAAGATGAATTTTCTATAAATATCATTTTTGAATATTATGGAGTTAATTTGATATAATGTTATAGTTGTGAGTAATATTTATAAATTTTACAAAGTACGCAAGTTGTTATATAATATTCGATTGGTCGGGGAATATTCGTTTGAACAGGGAATATTCGTACAAGGGCACAATCATTGGTGGACCTCACAACGAAATTATTGTTGGATTGATAAAACGACAAAAATATTTTATTAAAAATAACGGCGGAAGTTTTACCATTGATACTGTTGAACTACTCGGTAGTAAAAGTACAATAATACGTGTGGTTGCGTAGTAGCACACGGTATTGATTATTAATGCTTATGTGAGAAATCACTCAGTTTGATTCAATTATTGTCAGTTAATAATATGAATTATTTAGCGATAATGACGTTTTGTTTTATTCGTATTATTAACGTAATAAAACAAAAACATCTTTTTATATAAAACAAAATACTTTATTAAAGTTATTCTATAAATAGAATATATTATATTTTATTTAAAAGATTTTTCTTTAAATATGGACCGTCAGATTAAAGTAATCAATCTGGACCGTTCATGGATTAGTTACTATGCATTCTATTTTTCTATAAATAGCAGCTCATTCCTTCATTATTTCTTACGAATTCACTGAACTCTAGAGAGAGAAACTATAGAGAGAAACTATAGAGAGAGAGAAGAAGAGTATTCTACTACTTAACTACTTCCTTATTTCAGCTCTTCTTTAAAACGGTAAGGGGTGTTATTCTTTCTTATTCATGAAGAGAACTTTTGTTATTCCATTTATTATTATTCTGTTGGAATAACCTGTATACGCGGTCTACCCTATACTTGGTGACATTCTTTTATTATTCTGTTGGAACATCCTGTCCGTGTGTTTTACACCGGATCTGGTTCCGTCTTTATTATTATTCTGTTGAAACATCCTGTCCGTGTGTTTTACACCGGACCTGGTTCCGTCTTTATTATTATTCTGTTGGAACATCTTGTCAGTGTTTTTTACACCGGACCTGGTTCCGTCTTTGTTATTATTCTGTTGGAACATCCTGTCTGTGTGTTTTACACCGGACCTGGTTCCGTCTTTATTATTATTCGGTTGGAACATCCTGTCTGTGTGTTTTACACCGGACCTGGTTCCGTCTTTATTATTATTCTGTTGGAACATCCTGTCTGTGCGTTTTACGCCAGACCTGGTTCCATTATTTATTATTCTGTGGGAATAACATGTCTGTGCGGTCTATCGCATGTATGGTGATTTCTTTTTTTATTCCATTCTTTATTATACTCAGTTGGTTAACTTTTGACTTCTATACTCCATGAAATTTGTGGAATATCCTTGATAATTGCGTTTCATCCAGTATCTTTTCATGAAAATATTCTTCTAAGCATTCTTGAATTTTACTTCACAAAGCAGTATCATGTAGACAATTTGGACGTTGTTAATTCTTGGATAAATTAATTTTCTTGAACTTGTTTTATTGAATTCTTATATCATTGTCATCATCCTCATATTTATAAAATGTTAAAAGTCATATGTGGCATGTAGTGCATAGATGGACTTGGTATGATTATGACTAGGGATTATTCGGTATAATCATGACCGTAATGTTACAAATGATGTGGTAAAAGTCCCCATTGGCCCGTAGTGCGTTGATGGACAGTTGTTGGCATGATCATGACCATTAATGAATACACGAATATCCTTTGCCGTAGTGCAGGGGTGATTCAATGATGTGGATTATTTTATTAAGCTGAGTCCCAGCAATCACAGTGTTGAAAAACCTTTTAAATCATAAAAGATAGTAGAGTTTATTTTCTACTTGACTCTTGTAATGGATTGTTTGTTCCGCTGCAGTTAAACTTGATGTCTATTATATTTTATCAATTTAACATTATTGAAGGCTAATGATAATTTATTCTGCATTATCTTAGTCATAATATTTCTTACTGGGCTAGTTGAGCTCACACTTTCTTTCACTGTTCTCTTCAGGAAATGAGAACGTAGCTGGGGCAAGTCGGGGAATGGAGTGATGGTCCGAATGATAGTATTAGTTAGTAGTCCTCACTATTCTATGTAATGGTGTGTTAATAAATGTAATGAGGACTCCTTTTGAGTATGAATACTCTCTAGAAGATAATATTTGTATTCAAACTCACAGTTTATGTTTTGTCGTATTGTACACGACAGTTGTATTAGTAAGTTGTATTTGTATTCTGTACTATGTATCTGACGACCCAAGATGGGTGATGTATACCTAATTTTGGGGCGTCACATTGTCTATTAGGATTCATGCTTATTTGCTTAGGTTGATTGGCCATCAATTACTGTGATAACCCATATGGACTCGAGAGACGAAGTATAGGTTTAGATTTGATCTTATTAGCTTGTGATTGTATGTTCGACATTGTGACGGGATGTATGATTTGTGCTTAGGATACACATATACCGAAGTGCCACTCGTAGTTAATTGAGAACTTGGGCTTAAACCCTATTTATTTATAAATCACATAGACATATAGTGATTTAAATAATGTGGGTGTTCGTGTGTATTCTATCAATTGTGGATTATATGTGATATGAGTATGGTACATCGAGAGATGGCTATATTTCACTTTCGTGTTCTCGACTAACAATCTGGTATAATTAATTTAGCTTAACATGCAGTGTTTGGATTTAAATGAGTTAATAGATGATATTGTGATCTCAGGTCTTCATTATATAGTCTCACTCTATGAATAGTTAGGTTTATTTAATTTAATAGTTTAAATATAAAATATAATATCATTCGTTTAAATAAGACTGAACTGGTTACGAGTTAATGCTTGGTGAACTTTTTAGTTAATTCTCCGTGGAAATGATACTTTACTTACTGTTTATTACTTGTTGACCGTGTATACTTGCACGCATATATTGATCGGTAAAACGACCAATAGTCAGGCTGAACGACTTAAAATCAAGCGATAATTGGGAGGCAACCCAATCGTCTTTTGATTTCTCACATTTTGTAGTCATGTTAGTTAGATTATAATTTAGATTAATTAGGATATAATAAGTAATTAGTAAGTTATATTATTCTTGATAATAAAGCTACCATGCCTAAAATGCTCAATCTCTACTCATAGCTATGTTTTATGGTTTGTAGGTACTTAATATGCTAATGGTTTGGAATTGCAAGGAAGAAATAAGGAAATCAAAGGCCCAGTGCAGAATACCTACCCCCGCCGGGGCGGGCCCTCACAAGCCTAATACCCCCGCTGGGGCGGGGGACTCTCACGTTCGAAGTCAGGGAGCATTCCCGCCGGGGCGGGCTTCATAAGCTTGTTATCCCCCGCCGGGGCGGGGATCCTGGAATTCCAAAGAGCAGTTCGGCAGTTACAACTTCGTGAACCAACTTCCCCACTTCTTCATTCTACTACTTCTTCCCCACAACTCTCAATCCCACCATAACTAAATCCTACGTTTTGGCAAGTTAAAATCCCACTACATTAATACACACACCCACAACTTCAGTCCATTACTCCAACCCTCAAGCCTTTCCATCACACCATCTCTATAAATTCACTCCCTCATACCCCTTATTCACCACATACTCTCAAATCCACCTGCTATAGCTACGAATTAGGGCTTTCATTGAGGTACGTGTATAGCAATTGAGAGAGAGTTCCCTATTTTATAATTCTTCCATTCCTAGTACCATAGTAAAAGCATAATCATCTATGTTTGGGGGGTTATACCACTGTGCACACCATGTGTTCGATAGAGTGTGTGAGTCAAGTTTGGGGGAAATAGTTGTGTTAAGGCATCCTCAATTCAATGGCATCTCAACCCACATCAAAACGACAAAGGGGAGAAAGTTCAAGGCCAGCACAACTGAAACGGACCTTTGATCGCCGTAAATTCAAAAGTACTGCCGCCGTCGACAGTTACGACTACATGGTGACTAAAGCACTTACACTGGAGTGGGGGTTGGCACCGGATCATGTTGATGGAGAGATTATGCAGCATATTTATCATAAAAGGTTGAACAAATTCATTGAGGAACCTGAGGCTGTCGTTGTCAATGTGGTCAAAGAGTTATATGCTAACGTCAAGGACAAAGCCCCTTTCAACGCTTTTGTGCGTGGGAGATTGGTTTCGTTCAGTGCCGCTGCCATCAACATTTATTATCAGTTACGAGTGCCTCGACAGTGCCAATATGCTCACTTACGTGATTTCGATCCTGATTTTGAGGTTGTTCTCAAAGAAATAACTAAGCTTGGAACAACATGGATCAAAGGTCGAAAGAGAGGCACATTTTTTTCACAACAAGGATCTCAGCCGGTATGGTAAGATATGGTACGCCTTCTTATGTGCGAAATTGTTTCCATCCACGCACACCTCTGATGTGACCAAAGAGAAGGAACTACTGTTATATGCGATTGTGCAAGATTTCATCTTTGACGTCGGGGCCATAATCAGTTTTTCCATTCACTGATGCTTACGCGGGAATTTCTTGGGCGGCTTACCACCCCCATCATTCATTTGTGGGTTGTGTCACCAAGCAGGAGTTCGATGGTCTGGTGATGAATCCACTCAAATGCCGCTGTAGCTACTAGATTCCAGAATGATCGCGTAGTATTCGGTGTGGGCCAAAGGTGAGTCACGTCCTCTAGGGTTAGGATTTAAATTTCTATCAGCTTCAGAGAACAAAGTTGACGCTTAAGACACCTGAGATGAGGAGGATGCGACTATGGGAGAGCAAGGAGAAGAGGCAAAACCACCATCCGACACCATATCTAGTCCTCAGTTTCTTGCTTTTCAATGCCAAATGGATGAGCACAACAAGGAAGCACGACGAGAGATGTGGCGACTAGCAGCTAGGCAGGATCACATGTTCGAAGCAATGAACCTATCATTCGCATCATTGAACATGACGCTCCAAAACTTCAATCCTAATGCTCAATTTGTATACCAGCAACCAGCCCCAATGCCACGATTTTTACCAAGTGATCTGAGGAAGAAGAAAACAACACACCACCACCCTAGGCTTCAAGTGATTACAGGGAAGTCCTCATATTTTTACTGTTATATCTATACAATGAAGACATTGTAATTGTCAAGTTTGGGGGATTTATTTTGCATTTCATGTTTGCATATTTAAGTTCATTAAGCTAGGTTTGCATAGTAGTTTATTGTTTAGTTTAGGTTAATCAATTGTTGCATTCATGTAATCATATAATTGCATAGTAGCTTAGTTGCATAAATAGTTTTTATTTAGTTGCATTCATTTTATGTTTACTCTACATATATAAAAATAAAACAAAAAATAATTTAATGACAAATATGTTGTTTTGCATATATCCAGCAGTTCATTGTAGTTTATTTTATTTTGGCCAATGACGAGATTGAGATTAAGTAGACAAATAAAACACTGATTTTTAGAACCGTGATGTAGTTTTTATTATGAATTGGGTCTTGTTCTTGTTTGAAACTGGTATAAAAAGGGTAGCACGCGAATAACATCTGTGTCGACTAATTAGATCAAATTGATACATAAAGAGTTTCTAAAGGATAATGCGAGTGTAAATGAGAAAAAGACAAGGATATGCAGTGAAAACGAAGAATTGGGCAATAACCTAAGTTTGGGGGGATAAATGTGGGGTACATAAGCTTCATATATATATATAAAAAATAAAAACATATACAATATATATCGTGACTAGTCTTGTTTCGGGGCCTTTGTTACTTGAGCAAGTACGCCCGTAGGGGTGTCTTAACACCTAGCGCCCTAAGGTCTTTTATGGTATGGGGGTCGTTGGTTGAAAGCTTGCTAAGGGGTAGCACTGTTAGCTTAATGGAATGAGACATTGCATAGTCATCTAAAAAATAAGAGAGAATAGAACGGGAAAAGAGCAAAAAGCCCCCGTAAAGAAAAAAAATGATAATTGTATATGTATAAAGTATAAGTACCCTGTGTGAACCCTTGATAGTGGTAATTGACCAGTTTTAGTTGAAACTCGTCTGCTTTTGAATTTTTTTGAGTTTGCTCTGTATGATTCCTTCTAAGAAATTGGTTATGTATTGAATTCGAATATGCATCAGTTAGCATGGATGTTAAACACACACACACTATACAAGTAATAATGGGTTAAGATTCAAGGATTATTAAGGAATTATCGATTGGTTTTGTTAATTAAGAGTTGTAGTGTTTGCTTGATTGTTTTGAGGCCAAATAAATAAATTTGATTCTGTGATACTGTTGGATTCGTAGACATATAGTTAGATACATTACATCTCATTACATTGCATTGCATCGCATGTGAGTATGTTTTGTGCTCGAGGACTAGCACGATTTAAGTTTAGGGGATTTTGATAAGTGGATTTTATATCCACGAAACGGTTCATAATCCAAGCTTAATCGGTGTTAATTCCTCGTGTTTATGTTCTATTTTACTTGTTTAATGTTATTTAATGTGTAGGTGTGGTGGTGTAGCGTTTGAGCATGAAAGGAGTGCATTTGTGGCAACAAAGTGGCAAGCAAAGAAGAAAACAAAGTCAGCAAAGAAAGGTCACCCCCGTCGGGGTGGGCCTATTTAAGCCTAACACCCCCGCCGGGGCTGGGGGTCTTCAGGTCTGCAAGCCAGGGAATAAGCCCGCCGAGGCAGGCCCTTTACATGTACATACCCCCGCCGGGGCGGGGGCTGCTAAAATCTAACAATCCTGGTTTGTTTTGAACTCTGCTGGAACGAGTATTTTGGTCCTTGGAATGTGTTTGGACTCTTTATGATGTGGGATTTTGACCAGAACTCATGTATGGGATATATATTGACCAACGAACAACAAAATCATCGTCATGCAAAGCAATTAATGAAGATTAAGGACTAAAATTCATAGCGAGCTTTGGAGTGAAGATTTTGAAGAACTTTCATATCGATTGTGAATTAAGGCTAATGTGAAGGGTGTTCTGTGTTATTCTTCCTTTTTAGTTTTATATTTGTAATTGAAAGGATGTTATCTTTAATTTATTCGGTTATTATTTCATTTATGATGAACTAAATACTTTTTAGGCTTATGACGGCTCTTTCAGTGGAACGATGATTATGTAATCTTTGATTTCAGTTTAATAAGCTAATATCCAGTTTATCTATATTAATTTGAGCTTGAATTTATGAATTGCCTGATCAATGATTCTTTGTGGACTTGTATAAATTCGAGAGATGAAATACGAGGCTAGACTTAGTTAATATAGTATGTGTTCTCAATTTATGTGAATGAACAGAATCTTGATGAATGTTAGGGTAGAGATACGCTTGACATCGCATGTAATCAGATAAAGAGTTTAAACTTAAACCTTCTTTAATTGTAATTCACATAGAGATATAGTGAGCTAGTTGATTAATGTGTTTAACTTAATTCTATCTTAATTGTGGATTTGAGTTAATACGGTATTAGTGCATCGAGAGGTGGCTAGTGCTACATACGTGTTCTTGATTAATAAACTGGCATAGTGAGTTAAACTGGAATAAAGGTGTAATAATCAAAGTGATGCTTGGAGTGAAGTCGGAAGCCTAATTCTCCAATATTTGTTAGAAAATTCAGTTTTTAGAATTTATTGATTGTTTGGTGATTTTAATATTTTTAATACTTTAGTTACAAACTGGAATTTGATTAGTTTAACAAAATTAGGATTAATAGAAAATTGGTAGTTGTGAGGTTTAATTTCTTATTACAGTCTCTAAGGGAACGATACTTGTGACAACCCGAGAATTTTGAATTTTTTAAAAAACTTTATTAATTGATTTAAGGTTAAAAATTAGAACCTAGACAGAAAATAAGTGTATGCGTTTGAGATTTTTAAGAATGAATTTTGAGAATTTCAAAATTCTGTGAAAGATTTAGGTGAATTATTCAGGATTAAGGAAATACGTGATTATGATCTGTGTATATGTGTACATGATGTGGTTAAGGTTCAAGAGTTGACTAGATAATCGATATCTGTATCAAACCCTAAGTATATATTAAGAACGTCAACGTTCGGTTAGAAAATCCTAGCATTTAACAAGAAACCCTAGAAACCGGTTCTGGAAACCCTAATTTCAGTTTCGGGAATTCGAAACCCTAATTCGGTGTATAAAATCCTAAATTGGGAACTTAATGGCGTAAGTGTAAATAATTATAAGATTATTTAGGATAAAGCTTAAGTAATTAGCAAACCCTAATCTAATTACAAAATCTAATTTCTAAATTAGAAAATTAATTTTCTATTAGAAAACCTAATTTTGGGTTTAAAACCCTAAATGACTAATTACGACCATAATTGCTAATTTAGCGATTTTAATTAGGAAATACTAATCCTAATTAGCGAGATTTAAATAATGATTAAGAAATTTTAATATAATTAGAAAATTCTAATTATAATTTAGAAATATTAATTTTCTATTTTTAAAATCAAAATTCGGAAATGTTAGAAATTAAATTACAAAACCTAAGGGTTCAAACCCTAAACCCTAAGGGTTTGGCTAATTGACATTTATGCTATTAAAATAAAAATCAAAATGACTATAATGCCCTTCTTGGATTTTTATGAGGTTACTTGCAAATCTTGCCATATATTGGGTTGGTGAACTAACCAATAGCCCTAGCCCTAGATATGTGTCATCTATCAGCCATCTATTGCAATCCAATAAATTGAATCATATCAAATAAATAGATTAAGGAGAGAGAAAGAGCTACTTTAATTTTCATTTTCTCCAAACCCATCCTCTCTCTGGAATTTCGGGAATGAAGAGTGAGAGAGTGAGATAAGATCAGCCATGATCAAATATTAACTAGCTAAGGATCATATCACAAAGTCAGAAATCATGAATCAAAGCTCAAAGTGGTAAGAACCCTAAATTTCGAAATCTCTTGATTTGATGTTAGATGTTAGGATCTATTGTTTAAAGTTGTGTTAGAAGGTGTCACTTGATGATCTAGGTTGCTATATAGTGAATCCATAACATCAAAGTACACGAATTAGCAATATTTAGAAATCTGGGAAAAAGTTAAAAATATTGTCTGACAGTCATATGTCAGTGGCTTTAAATCTTGATGTGTTTATGTTTTGTGTTGTTTTAAGCTTTAGACTTGTAGTCTGTCAGGAGATCTTTGATCTGGAAGTGGAATCAACTCCATAACATGTCTAGATCTCAAGTTATCAGTGGTCAAAACCCGTTGACCGTTCACGAAATCCGGTTTCTAGGTAATCCATAAACCCAGATTTTTCTGACAGTGACTTTACAGGGTCTTGATCTTGCTGTGTGTTGGTGTTTAGTCCATGTTTTTGGTTGATCCTTGTAGCCTGTTGTGTACTCTACATATCCCAGGCTTTAGATCAACCAGATCCATAACGGAATACAAGATATGAGTGGTCAAGCCACCGTTGACCGACTGCTCAGATGAAGATTCTGGAAAAAAACCCATAATCTTCAAGAACAGTTTCAGACTACTAGTTTGACCGGCCCAGATCGTAAATATGTGATGTTTTTATGATGATATGTTGTTTAATAAATGAAGCCTGACATCTCCACTACAAGATACAACCATTACTTTACACAAACAAAACCCAGAATTCAAGTTATAAGGATCGAGATATAGTACCATCGTCTGTTCTTCATTTTCTGGAAAACCCAGAAATGAAGAACAGCGATGTCAGACTTTTCTGGAGCTTGAATCTTGTAACTTGGTTATGTAATGACCATTAAATCAGTTTGAGGTTGTAATGTTACATTAGTACTACAATGCTAACACTTTAGCCAGCCGAGAAACATAATGAACAAAGATCTACCACCGGTCAAACCACCCACCTAGTTAACTAGAGATGAAGATCTGGACAGACATCAAGAACACCAAGAACACCTATAGCGACGGGTCTGTAGCTATAGGGCCCTTTAGTGACGGTTTCTATTTAATTTATTTTCTGATTTTTTGAAAATTAATTAAAAATTGAAAAAAATAGATTTTTATTATTAAAAATACAAAATAAATTCCAAAAAATTATTTTAAAGTCTGAAAAATAGTTTTTAATTATTTTGAGTATATTTCATAAATATTTAATATTTTTGGAATATAAATGATATTTAATTTATTTAATTATTATATTAAATAAATTATTTAAAAATGGTTTTAATTCATGAAAAATCATGAAAAATAATATTATGGTATAAGAAAATATTTAAAGATATATTCAGTGACTTTTAATATTTTGTGATGAAATTTATTAATTAATTAATGTTAATGATAATTAGTTTATTTAATAAACGTATTAAATAAATTAAGAAAAAATAGAATTAATGTTTTATAAATCATATAAAAATAATTTAATTGTTTGAAATATATTTTAAGTTATAAAATATAACTTTTGATATTTTGTCAAGAAAATATTAATATTTTAATATTAAAAGCAAATATCGGATAATGAATTTAATTGTTTAAAAATCATATAAATATGATTTTAAGGTATTAAAAATACTTTGTGATATTATAAATATATTATAATATTATGACATGTATTTCATTAATATTTGATAATAAATAAATATTAATGATAAAAGAATTATGTGGTATTTAATTTATTTAAATACGTGTTTAATGATTGAAAATTTATGATAAATGGTAATAATTATTTAAAAATTATTACGAGCTTACGAAAAATATTTTGACTGTTATTAAAATTATCTGAGTTAATTGTTAAGTGTTTAGGCAGAGTTTAATTGAACTTAGACTCGATAAAAGTCTGACTAGACCGTCGGGACGTTAGAATTTTGTCGGAATCAAGATAGACTGTAATAGTTTGACTTGATACCGAGTATTATGTGTGTTATAGACTGATAGGGTTATGTGTTATGTGTTTAGGTTATTCTATATTTATATATATAATAGTATTATACTGTGATGATATTATTCTAATATTAGAGATCTATATTACTAATATTAGGTCTTCGGATAAAGCGTATAAATTACGTAGCGGTAATCAACGGTTCAGGAAAGTTTGTTTTTACGTAACTCTACTAAGAGTGTTTCATTCGGATAAGCTTATCGTTAATCATTGCTGGTTGCCATGAATTGTACTCTGTACATATTGCATGTATAAGTCAGGTATGAAAAGTTGATCACCTTCATTACCATTGGTCCAGATATTTTTGTTCATGTTTAATACTTGTTCAGTCAAAAGTTTGTTCCTGCTAGTTCTCAATTATATTGATGAATTATAGCCAGCTTATTGTTCATACTCTTTCAATCATGATATATCGTTATATTATTGAACTAAAACTTGACGGGGAATCCTTATGCTCACCCTTGCTATATCATGATAAACATTACAGATTAAGACGAATGCGTCGGATACAAGGAAATGTTAAAGACAGTTCCAGCATTAGGATATGTGTGCAGCTAAATTGTATAAGTGTTGTATTTTAAGATTATGTGTTAAGTAAGTTATGAAATGTGCATTAAGTTAAGGTTACTCGACCTTGGGGATTATGTATAAGTTATTGTATAAACAATTTATGTTTATATCTTCCGCAAATATAGTAATAGTGATAGAATGATCGAACCGGATCTGAGGTGATTTAGGACCTGGATTCGGGGCCCCCGCAGTTGGTATCAAAGTTTTTGGTTATGAAGCTTAGGTAGGAATACCTGAGACCAATAACCGTAGTACTTAGGATAAGTACTAACTCACGTAGAGTTAGTTGGGTCGGTAAGATTCAAAGATGAATCTCGGCGAGTTATATAATACAGAGTTCCCTAACTCTGATAATAAAGTTGAACAGTAGTGAGAAATAGATAGAGTCTAAAAGACTGAAAGTGCAGTGATAGGAGATCGTAAAACAAAACAATCTAGATATAGAAATGAATCGTAATGTATATGATGAGATCACTCCGTGATCTGATAAGGTTATAGTATGGAGAATGATCAAGCGAATGACTGAAAAGTTACAGCAGGTTTGCTGGGTGACAGTTGTACTATAAATTGGTACAGATTCAGAAAAGGATTATGAATACGAGTTGAATGAAATTCGTATTGAGAAGGGTATTAAGGTTATGTGGGGATTCAATTGAGGACTCATGTCAGCAGCTAAGTTGTATGATTTCTTGTATGGGCAGGGAATTGTACTTGGTGTAAAAACTACTTAGTTCTGGCAACTATAATCATTGAAATGTTTGTGTCGCGCTATTTGTCATATACATGTTAAGAGGGTGATTCCTTTCTCATGTGTATAACAGATAGATAGGTCATAGGTAGAGAATATCAGGTTAAGTACGAGTTCTTAAAATTCATACTTATGTGACATTCTTGACTCATAGTTATATGAAATGTTTATGAACCCCTCAGCGAATGGACGCCAAAGGTCTGACTAGGACAAATTCTTAAACTCATATGATTGTGGCAAGTAAATGAACTCATAAGTGTGGTTTTACGAACTGGGTATAGTTGTGTGTAAACGGAATATTGAGGATAATAGGAACAGATAGATTGTTAAGCAAATGATTATTAGTGAAGACATAAGTTTTTCGAAACTCCTAGTTATGCTATACTTCGAAATGATTGACATCAAGCTAAATATGCACTATGTGCCTTTAAAAAAAATAAAAAATATGTAGACTCGTAATCATTTTTAAAACGGTTTAAAGTATAGTCTATGCTACTTATTTTAGCTAGCCGCAAATGATTTGAAATATCAAAATTTATTTTATTTATCACTTATGTACCATGTAACCTGGTGCAGAGATGATAAAAATTTGATGGAGTTATAAATACAGGAATATTTAGTGTGAATTTGATCTAAAATCGCTATTCCACTATTGTATGATGTGTTATGACGAAGTCATACAATGACGGCATCCTCAAACGGACTGTTAATACAGTACGACATCATGACGTTATTCTCGAAAATATTTTCAAAAATTTTAATTTGCCAACGGGGTTTGGCTACACTTTAATAATTCGATTGAATTGAATTATTGATATGAGTCTATGCTATTCGATTCAGCTAGACTAATGTTATGAAAACTCTAAAGTGTTCATTAAAAGAAATTTCACGAACCAAATTGCTTTGGTACGGAATCATATGATAAGACGGAGGTGAACTATGTTGTTTGGATAAATAATCCAATCAAGTAGCGTAAATATTCGCTATACATGATTAATACGTTATGCATGACGTAAGAGTATGATAGGCTGATCACCTAAAGTACTAACAACAGTAGTTTACCTTCTTCGTGATTGTAAACATACTGTTAACCTATGTAAGGGGTCGAGTACCTTTTTCTTAATTGAAATAGGTCGCAGGTAGTAATACCTATAAACCTCAATAGTTCATGGTCTATATGACCCTCAGCACAATTTGAAAATTTTTACTCTTGTGAGAGGTGTATTGGGTAGCATGTGATGATGAGAATGTATGGTGAATTGTGTATGGTTTAAGGAGTAAGGTGAATTTCGGGGACGAAATTCTTAGAAGAAGGGGTGAATGTGACAACCCAAGAATTTTGAATTTTTTTAAAATTTTTATTAATTGATTTAAGGTTAAAAATTAGAACCTAGACATAAAATAAGTGTATGCGTTTGAGATTTTTAAGAAGGAATTTTGAGGATTTCAAAATTCTGTGAAGGATTTAGGTGAATTATTCTGGATTAAGGAAATACGTGATTATGTTCTTTGTATATGTGTACATGAAGTGGTTAAGGGTCAAGGGTTGACCAGATAATCGATATCTATATCAAACCCTAAGTATATATTAAGAACGTCCACGTTCGGTTAGAAAACCCTAGCGTTTAACAAGA
Organism: Panax notoginseng; assembly: GCA_016801055.1. Taxonomy (NCBI): domain Eukaryota; kingdom Viridiplantae; phylum Streptophyta; class Magnoliopsida; order Apiales; family Araliaceae; genus Panax; species Panax notoginseng. The sequence goes on from CM029018.1 coordinate 78,634,259, forward strand.
AACCCTAAAAACCGGTTCTAGAAACCCTAATTTCAGTTTTGGGAATTCAAAACCCTAATTCGGTGTATAAAATCCTAAATTGGGAACTTAATGGCGTAAGTGTAAATAATTATAAGATTATTTAGGATAAAGCTTAAGTAATTAGCAAACCCTAATCTAATTACGAAATCTAATTTCAAAATTAGAAAATTAATTTTCTATTAGAAAACCTAATTCTGGGTTTAAAACCCTAAATGACCAATTACGACCATAATTGCTAAATTAGCGATTTTAATTAGGAAATACTAATCCTAATTAGCGAGATTTAAATATTGATTAAGAAATTTTAATATAATCAGAAAATTCTAATTATAATTTAGAAATATTAATTTTCTATTATTAAAATCGAAATTCAGAAATGTTAGAAATTAAATTGCAAAACCTAAGGGTTCAAACACTAAACCTTAAGGGTTTGGCTAATTGACATTTATGCCATTAAAACAAAAATCAAAATGACTATAATGCCCTTCTTGGATTTTATGAGGTTACTTGCAAATCTTGCCATATATTGGGTTGGTGAACTAACCAATAGCCCTAGCCCTAAATATGTGTCATCTATCAGCCGTCTATTGCAATCCAATACAATGAATCATATCAAATAAATAGATTAAGGAGAGAGAAAGAGCTACTTTAATTTTCATTTTCTCCAAACCCATCCTCTCTCTAAAATTTCGGGAATGAAGAGTGAGAGAGTGAGATAAGATCAGCCATGATCAAATATTAACTAGCTAAGGATCATATCACAAAGTCAGAAATCTCTTTATTTGATGTTAGATGTTAGGATCTATTGTTTAAAGTTGTGTTAGAAGGTGTCACTTGATGATCTGGGTTGCTATATAGTGAATCCAAAACATCAAAGTACACAAATTAGCAATTTTTAGAAATCTTGGAAAAAGTTAAAAATGTTGTCTGACAGTCATATGTCAGTGGCTTTAAATCTTGTTGAGTTTATGTTTTATGTTATTTTAAGCTTTAGACTTGTAGTCTGTCAGGAGATCTTTGATCTGGAAGTGGAATCAACTCCATACAATGTTTAGATCTCAAGTTATCAGTGGTCAAAACCCGTGACTGTTCACGAAATCTGGTTTCTGGGTAATCTATAAACCCAGATTTTTCTGACAGTGACTTTGCAGGGTCTTGATCTTGCTGTGTGTTGGTGTTTAGTCCATGTTTTTGGTTGATCCTTGTAGCCTGTTGTGTACTCTACATATCCCAGGCTTTAGATCAACCAGATCCGTAACGGAATACAAGATATGAGTGGTCAAGCCACCGTTGACCGACTGCTCGGATGAAGATTCTGGAAAAAACCCAGAATCTTCAAGAACAGTTTCAGACCACTAGTTTGATCGGCCTAGATCGTACATATGTGATGTTTTTATGAAGATATGTTGTTTAATAAATGAATCCTGACATCTCCACTACAAGATACAACCATTACTTTACACAAACAAAACCTAGAATTCAAGTTATAAGGATCGAGATATAGTACCATCGTCTGTTCTTCATTTTCTAGAAAACCCAGAAATGAAGAACAGCGATGTAAGACTTTTCTGGAGCTTGGATCTTGCAACTTGGTTATGTAATGACCATTATATCAGTTTGAGGTTGTAATGTTACATTAGTACTACAATCCTAACACTTTAGCCAGCCCAGAAATGTAATGAACAAAGATCTTCCACCGGTCAAACCACTCACCTAGTTAACTGGCGATGAAGATCTGGGCAGACATCAAGAACACCAAGAACACCTATAGCGACGGGTCTGTCGCTATAGGGCCCTTTAGCGACGGTTTCTACTTAATTTATTTTTTGATTTTCCGAAAATTAATTAAAAATAGAAAAAAATAGATTTTTATTATTAAAATTACAAAATAAATTCTAAAAAATTATTTTAAAGTCTGAAAAATAGTTTTTAATTATTTTGAGTATATTTCATAAATATTTAATATTTTTGGAATACAAATGATATTTAATTTATTTAATTATTATATTAAATAAATTATTTAAAACTGGTTTTAATTCATGAAAAATAATATTATGGTATAAGAAAATATTTAAAGATATTTGCAGTGACTTTTAATTTTTTGTGATGAAATTCATTAATTAATTAATGTTAATGATAATTAGTTTATTTAATAAACGTATTAAATAAATTAAGAAAAAATAGAATTAATGTTTTATAAATCATATAAAAATGATTTAAGTGTTAGAAAAATATTTTTAAGTCATAAAATATAACTTTTGATATTTTGTCATGAAAATATTAATATTTTAATATTAAAAACAAACATCAGATAATGAATTTAATTGTTTAAAAATCATATAAATATGATTTTAAGGTATTAAAAATACTTTGTGATATTATAAATATATTATAATATTATGACATGTATTTCATTAATATTTGATAATAAATAAATATTAATGATAAAAGAATTATGTGGTATTTAATTTATTTAAATACGTGTTTAATGATTAAAAATTTCTGATAAATGATAATAATTATTTAAAAATTATTACGAGCTTTCAAAAAATATTTCGACTATTATTAAAATTATCTGAGTTAATTGTTAAGTGTTTAGGCATAGTTTAATTGAACTTAGACTAGATAAAAGTCTGACTAGACCGTCGGGACGTTAGAATTATGTCGGAATCAAGATAGACTGTAATAGTTTGACTTGATACCGAGTCTTATGTGTGTTATAGACTGATAGGGTTATGTGTTATGTGTTTAGGTTATTCTATATTTATATATATAATAGTATTATATGGTGATGATATTATTCTAATATTGGAGATCTATATTACTAATATTAGGTCTTCGGATAAAGCGTATAAATTACGTAGCGGTAATTAACGGTTCAGGCAAGTTTGTTTTTACTTAACTCTACTAAGAGGGTTTCATTCGGATAAGCTTATGGTTAATCATTGCTGGTTGCCATGAATTGTACTCTGTACATATTGCATGTATAAGTCAGGTATGAAAAGCTGATCACCTTCATTACCAGTTGGTCCAGATATTTTCTTTCATGTTTAATATTGGTTGAGTCAAAAGTTTGTTCCTGCTAGTTCTCAATTATATTGATGAATTATAGACAGCTTATTGTTAATACTCTTTCAATCATGATATATCGTTATATTATTGAACTAAAACTTGCTGGACAATCTTTATGCTCACCCTTGCTATATCATGATAAATATTGCAGATTAAGACGAATGCGTCGGATACAAGGAAAGGTTAAAGACAGTTCCAGCGTTAGGATATGTGTGTAGCTAAATTGTATAAGTGTTGTATTTTAAGATTATGTGTTAAGTAAGTTATGAAATGTGCATTAAGTTAAGGTTACTCGACCTTAGGGATTATGTATAAGTTATTGTATAAACAATTTATATTTATATCTTCCGCAAATATAGTAATAGTGATAGAATGATCGAATCAGATCCGAGTTGGTTTAGGACCTGGATTCGGGGCCCTCACAATACTCTACTTACTATTATATTACTTGATGATCACGTATACTTTCCTGATGTGTGTAATTAGATTTTACCGAATAATAACAAGATGGAAATAATTTTCTAGAATTTATGTTGAACTTCTCTTCTCGAGTAAGTATCAAAAATTTACTTTGATATACCCAGGTGTATCAGATAACCATAAAGATTAAATTATATCCCTCAGTAAGTACTTAGAGCGGCCAACTCCTCATACCATATATTATGAATAATACTCAAAACGCACGCAATAGCCGAATATACGACCAAAAGGTTCCCTTTTATATAAAAAGGTTGTTCTCCTCAGTCAAACAAACAGAAGTTATATTATAGCAACGAAATACGATGATTTCAATTTCTAATCACTTCTCTTCTCTTCTCGAACCTATCAGGTTTATTTTATCAATCTAGCTGAAATAATTGGCATCGATCTGTGAATAATAATTGAGTTCTCTTTTCTTCTCGAACCTATCAAGTTTGCTTTATCGATCTAGCCGAAATAATTTGCATCGACCTGTCAATAATAATTGAGTTCTCTTCTCGAACCTATCAGGTTTCAACAAAAGTTCATCTAGCCAGAACAATTAGCTAAGACATAACTCAATACGATTCAACAATAAACATGAATTATATATACTATTTGCAATCAATAATAGCTTCTATGGATGTGAATATCCAACAAAAGTTATTCTCTAAGTATATTCTCAGAATCACTAATTCAATTTGAATTAATAAACATGCACTAACTGCGAATAATCAACAAAAATTCTCAGACATGGTCTAATCAACAATAACTAACCACCATAATATTTGAAAAGATATAACTTAAGGTTGAGTTAAGAAAACTAGCCTTCCGCGTTGATTACTGCTACAAAATAAACTTATTTGCATTCACAAGACATATAATTACAATATCGGTCTTACAATTAGAATAATAAATCATAACACGTATCATTGTAATTTACAATCAATATTTCTCCTAGGCACATTACCACATAGTCACATCAGTGTTTATAATCTATATAAACACTTATCAAGTCTAAATAGTTCAGTCTAGTTGGACTTCGGTCTATTCTCGGTGTCTTGGTCACCCTATCTGACAATTAATCACCTTTGTTGTCAATTAAACTCGATCTCAAAGCTTCAATATTATTTTAGATAAGTCATATATCATTATAATATTTTTCGGAAGCTTTTAATAATTTATAAACAATTATTATAATTTATAATAATTTTTCAAACACTAGAATCATTTTTAAATGATTTAAATATCAATTAATCTCATCATAATTGATATTTAATAATATTGAAATATTAATGACATACTTGTCAAAATATTAAAGTTATTATTAATAATTTACAATATTTTTAAATCATCAATATTCTACTTAAATGATTTTTAAAATAACTAAAATCATTTTTAAATCATCACCATTAATATTTAAATATTAATAAACTTATCATAAAAATATTAAAAGTCATTAATTATAACTTAAAATATTGTTAAATCATTTTTCTCATTTTTAAATGATTTTTAAATCAATAAAATCATTTTTCCATCATTTATTTAATATAATTGTTAAATAAATCTAATATCATTAATATTAAATTATTAATGAAAATTCTCCAAAAATATTGAAAGTTGTATTTTATAACTCGATATATTTTCTAACAATTTATTCTTGATTAAAATGATTTTTATAATATTAAAATAATTTTTCTCTAATTTATTTAATACACTAATTAAATAAATTAAATATCATTAATATCTAAATAATTATAAATATTAATGAAAAATATCCCAATTTATCAAAAGTTAATTTTCATAATTTAAAATAATTTTTAAAACTATTTTTGTAATTTTTAGAATTTATTTTCTCTTTTTAATCATTTTCCGGAAAATCAGAAAATAAAATTTATTAAAATCGTCGATGTTGGTGTTCTTGGGCTCAAGAACACTGACAACCGGCTTAGCAAGGGTCAACGTTTGACCGTTCATGATTCTTAGTTTAATTTTGTTTCTAGGCTAAGTTAGGCTTTGATCTTGTAGTACTACAACTATCTACCATCACTTTGATCATACAACATCACAACAAGGAAACCAGAGTCTCCAAAATCATTGTCAGACATCATCTGGGTTTTTTGGGTAACCCAGAAACCCAGACAGTTGTGAGGTACCACTTTGTGGTTCGATTTTATCTTAGTTCTGGTTATCCACTTTGTGTTTTTAAGGTCTAAATATATAGTACTCATGTCATATAACATTTATATACCATGATCTCAGTCCAACAACATCCAAATCTTCAGATTCAATCTGGTCAAAGGCTGTCAGAAAACTTGTTCATATAGTTTTTGGGTTTTCCAGAAACTTTATCCATGACCGAGTGGCCTAGTTTGACCACTCTCAACACTCGATCTGTTGAATGTTTGTCGGATCTAAAGCCACGGATCTAAAGTCTATATAACAGGCTATAATCTAGATATAACAACATCATCAAACAACATAACAATGGATAGATCTCGGGTTAACAAAATCCTGTCAGACACTGAAAATGAGTTTCTGGGTTGCCCAGAAACTCTTGGTCATGCTCGGATAATGGGTTTTGACCGTGAATATCTTACAATCTGGATATGGAATGACTGTTATTCCACCTCCAGACTACAGTCCTCATGTCAGACTATGAATCTAAACCATAAAATAACAAAAATCATAAACACAGAAAGATCTAGAGCCACTAACATTTGGTTGTCAGACCACTTTTAGTGTTCAAAGGTAGTTTTGAAAAACTTTGATTTTAAGGCACTTTGATGCCATAGATCTTTGATATATCATCATAGATCATCATGAAACATATTCTAGCAAACATCTGAACACATAAACACAAAATCTTTCTTTGCATACAAGATCAAAGGTGAGTTTAGGGTTTATACCTTATATTATCCAATCCTTGATCTTTGATCTCCTTAACTGATCTAGGTGTTCTAGGAGGTTATCTAGTGACTGAATCACATTAGATTTTCGGAGGTTTGGGAGAGAGAGAGAGTTGTTGAGAGCTTGGGTGCAAAATGAGCCAAATGCTAGACTTTCTCTCTCTTGAATCATTATATTATATAAATGCAATGTATCTAGCTGTGGTTGCTGTCAATAATTGGCTGAGTTGTTGATATATAAGTCAAAATGTGAACAATAGTTGGTCACCAACTCTCAATTTGGTAAGATTTACAAGTAACTTAATAAAAACGTAAAAATGGTATTTTGGTCATTCTTGTTGTAATTTTAATGGCATTCTTGAATTTTGTTCAAACCCTTATGGCTTAACCCTAAGGTTCTAACTCTTAGGTTTTACAACATTAGATTCTAGGATTTTCTAATTAGGGTTTTTAAAATAGAAAATTAAGATTTCAAAAAAATAATTAGGGTTTTAAATAGAAATTAATATTTCTAATGTATAATTAGGGTTTCCTAATTATATTAAAGGTTACTAATCACATTAGTCTTGCTTATTAGGATTAGGGTTTCCTAATTAGGGTTTAGGATTCTCGAATTTAAAATTAGGATTTTTCGATATTCGATTAGGGTCCTAATTAACTGTGCGTTAGGGTTTCTAGATATGAGATTAGGGTCTCTAATTCCTTATTAGGGTTTACTAATCTTGTACCCTACCCGATCATTCATTGATCAAAATTTCTCTACAATACAAATACGTACTCATCAATATAATTATTTTAATTATATTTTCTATCGAATCCATTTCCGAACTTAGGGTTAGGGTTTCTATTCTCTGTTAAGCACAACTCTACTCTTATTTCTCAGTCAATACACAAATTGACCACATCTCGAGACTCGTATCACAGATACTCGACACAATATTGATGGTCAATATCAATATTAAAATAAAAAAATGTTTTTCGTAAAATTCAGATTATTCGAAATCCAGGGTTATCACAACGCGAGAGAAAAAATGCGTTTGTCACAATTGAATTATTATTAGATAATCCATCATTTCTTATCATTCTATTGTTACGTATTTCCTGGAAGTTCAAAAACAATTCCCGAGCAGAAATGGATGAATAATGTTTTTCGGAGAATTTCTCGGAAAGCTTTTATTACCGTCTTAGAAATTCAAACACCTTAATTCTAGTACTTATCCAAAATACCACGATATTATTACTCTTTTAGTTTATAGAATAACATTCATCGCGCTTACTCGTTATAAATAACATATATTATAATTTTATTCATAATTTATTTAAATAAAATTATTTTACATTTACTCTGATTTTCTCGGTTGTTACAAAAAAACAAGACAAAAGAAAACTGAAGGAAACTGAAAAATATTTCTTGCAAAATTTAACTAATAAATACTAAACATACAATTTAAACTATATGCAAACATGCAATTAAAACTATATGCAACTAACTACTAATTACACCCCAATATCCCCAAACTTAAAATTTTCATTGTCCTCAATGAAGGTAAAGGGTAAGGAAACTCCCCTATGTATCGACATGGCCACTCGACTCGGGTGGAGAATCTGGTGGCGAATATGGCATGGCAGAACCGAACACAGTCCACTCCATAATTGTCCCCTGCTGCTCAAAAGCCTTATCCATGGCATGAGATAAGCCATCCGTAAAAGCTGCAAAGTTACCATGAAGAGCATCCATCTTCCTCTCTAATCGCCTCATCCAATGATCTTGATCCGTTGTACTGGCTGGAGGAGGGGCAACTGTCTCAGCTGGCTGTGGTGTAGGCACTACTGGAGGAGTGGGTAGTATAAATCCTTTACTGCATTGGTGTGTCATGCCACCAGCCCAATCTTCAAATTTCTAAATAGTGGTATGAGTGATGTCCTGACTTGGCATCTGGACATGTTCGTTCTCCTAATCAACTCCAGCCTTGGCGCACAGAAGCGCCATAACTGATGTGTGTGGAATACTACCAGTGGTACATCCCCAGCATGTAACGCAGCATATTCTGATGGAGCAGATGGCCAACATCGATATACTTCCCAGTGATAATCCCCCATAGAATAATGGCCCTCTCAGCCGTAATGTCATGCTGGTGAGTTGATGGCATCAGCTTGGCGCATATAAAAAGATTCCACGCCTTTGCATATCGGTTCAGAGTCGAACTTGGAAAATTGGTGGGCGTATTTGTACCTTACTTATAGTTCCACCTCGTGCCCGGCACGCATAAGTCTGTGATCACCCTATCCAAATCAATCTCAAAACCCTTTGTCTCTACCCAATTTACTTAGCCAGACGTAGGATTGGTCAAATTAAACACCTCTCGGATCTCCTGCGGGCAATAGTCAATCTAAAAACCCCTAACGAACGAGATGCCACTCTTTATCTCCTTGGTATTTGCATAAAATTCGCGAACAATTTCTATCAAAGTAGGCACAAGGCTTGCCACAACCCCAAGCCAGCACCTCTCTCTGATCATCTCTAGCATTTGGCCGTCTTCCTTGCCCGGCTTCAACCCCCGTTCCTTCACAAATGTCTTTGCCACAATCCTATAGTATTCAGTTTATGCCGCTAAACTGATGAATTTGGTTAAGTCCACAGTGTCCTTATCATGGTTACTACTGGAAGATGATTCTGGGGTGCGTGATCGAGCTCTTTTAGGAGCCATGATTTCTGTTAGAGAATTCCTTGCAAAACCTAACTTGCACGTTGAACCCACTAACTGGCCTCTGAGAATGCTTTGAACAAACCCTAGATAACTGAAACTCAACCCCCAAACTTGATTGATTTGTAGAACTTGTTGGTGAAAATAGGGACGAAAATCTTTTGTATGCTATGAGTGGGCGATTTGTAGAAACCGATTTGGAGAGGAGAGGAGAGGTTACAGTGTTATAAGAAAAAGAGTTTGAATATGCTTTCTGTGAATATTCAACCGATGAAAATAATATATACTAAGTGGGTTAAAATATTTTACGATTTTAAAACTTTTCTGATCCGGACTTAGGCGCGAGCGCGGCCGCGCGACTTTTGACTGTGATTAGGCGTGGGCTCACTTGGTATATTTGCATAATGAGGACTGGCACGGGTGCACATATTTTGGTTGTGGTTAAGGCGCGGTCGCGCTGCCCTGAGCCCAGCAGGGATTTTTGATTTGCAACAGAGAAGGATAAGCAACAAACTGACATGCCGTTTCTTTCCTGCATAAATAGCATTGAAAAATGAGATATATTGATTCCAATATCAAAATTGAACTATGTAAAATGTATGTATGATGGTATCCTAAAAAATGATACGTGAATCCTTCAAAAAAGATATATGCAATAAGCTCTTAACTCAAAAAATTTCAACAATTTCATGACTTTAAGAATTAAAGAAGGGGGAACGGGAATAATAGAGACTAGTAACCAAAATTAAACAAGAGGGAGAAATAGAAATATGTAGCCAGAATTAAATAAGAGGGAGAAATAGATATATGTAGCCATAATTAAATAAGAGGGAGAAAAAAGATGATGGGGTGCCTCCCATCGAGTGCTTGTTTATAGTCAATTAGCTTGACTTTCTCTGATATGTTTATGTTGTGGAAAGGATCGAGGCGACTTTCTATCGATCGACTTCACCCCCATAGTAATGCTTCAACCTTTGTCCATTCACTTTAAATGGTTTGTCTGGGTATTTGTCGAAAATCTCAATTGCACCATGTGGAAACACGGTTTTCACCGTGAAAGGACTCGACCATCGGGATTTGAGTTTTCTAGGAAAGAGTCTAAGATGAGAGTTAAACAATAATATCACTTGCCCTGACTCAAATTTCCTTTCCATGATCTTACTGTCGTGCCACTTTTTCACTTTCTCCTTATACAACTTTGAGTTTTTGTACTTGCAGTCTGAATTCATCTAGCTCATTTAATTGGAGAAGGCGTTTCTCCCCTACAGCTTTCAAGTCAAAGTTCATCTTTTTTATGGCCCAGTAGGCCTTGTGCTCAAGTTCCATGGGAAGGTGACAAGCTTTCCCATATACTAGCTGATACGGTGACATACCCAATGGTGTCTTGTATGCAGTCCTATATGCCCAAACTGCATCATCGAGCTTAAGGGACCAATCCTTCCTCGTGGGATTTACAATTTTCTCTAAGATCCTTTTCACCTCACGATTGGACACCTCAGCTTGGCCGTTCGTTTGGGGATGGTAGGATGTAGCTATACGGTGATTCACCCTATACTTGGCCAATAGCGCAGTAAACTGTCAATTACAGAAATGGGTGCCTTCATCACTTATGATAGCTTGAGCAGTCCCGAGTCTTGTGAATATACTCTTTTGAAGAAATCGCAAGACCACCCTACCATCATTTGTTGGTAAGGCTGCTACTTCCACCCACTTGGACACATAATCCACTACCAGTAGGATACAAATTTCCACACAATACAATAAATGGCCCCACGAAGTCTATCCCCCAGACGTCAAATATCTCAACCTCTAGGATCATATTTAAAGCCATCTCATTTCGTTTGGATATATTACCAACCCTCTGACACTGATCACATTTTTGCACAAAGTTGTAAGCATCTTTAAAGAGAGTCGGCCAATAAAAGACTGCCTAAAGTACCTTGGTCGCTGTCCTCTCTGCCCCATAGTGTCCTCCATAAATTGATAAATGGCAATCCTGAAGTATACTTTTTGTCTCACTATCTAGAATGCACCTTCTGATCATTCTATCTGCACATTTCTTAAAGAGGTAAGGCTCATCCCAGATATACCATTTAACATCATGTAAAAACTTCTTCTGCGGTCTAGTCATATTAGAAGGGATAATGTTGCTCACTAGAAAGTTCTCAAAGTCCGCAAACCATGGCATTTTACCTTGCACCACAAACAACTATTCATCTGTGAAGGACTCATTAATCATCACTTTATCATTTTATCCTTTCCTGGATTCTCCAATCGGGATAAGTGGTCAGCCACTTGGTTTTCGGTCCCCTTTATGTCTTTGATTTCTAAATCAAACTCATGTAGAAGAAGAATCCATCGAATGATACGGGGTTTTGCATCTTTCTTAGATATTAAGTATCAGATTGCAGCATAATTAGTGTATACAACAACTCATGTTCCAATCAGATAAGAATGGAATTTATCAAATGCATATACCACCGCTAGAAGCTCCTTCTATGTGGTAGTGTAATTCAGTTGGGCATCCGTCAGGGTCTTACTAGCATTGTAAATGGCATGAAAAACTGTGTCCCTGTTTTGCCCTAAGATAACTCCCACAGCGAAATCACTTGTGTCACACATCAGTTCAAATGGAAGAGACCAATCAAGGGCTTTAATAATGGGTGTCGTAGTTAATTTATTCTTTAAGTGCTCAAAAGAAGCAAAACATTCCTCATTAAATTTAAACGGAACATCCTTCTCTAGCAAACTGCAAAACGGCTTTGTTGATTGATTTCGCAATCAATGAATACGTGCAAGTATACACGGTCAACAAGTAATAAAGTGAAAGTAGAGTATCGTTCCCACGAGGAATTATTTAATAAAAATCACCAAGTACTAATTCTTAACCAAATCAATTTTATTTAAACAACCAATAATTGTGATTTCTAGATTTAAGAAAACTAAATTAAACAAAACAAAAAGATTATTCTAAAAGAAAGCAAATAAACAACTAAGAATTAATGGAATTCAGATAAATAAGAATTAAGACTCCAATATCCCCAATTATGAATTATAAATCAATTATTCAACTATCCCAATTATTATATCTACTGAATTGTTAACATGAATTCTCAAATGCCAAAAGCCCTCTCTCGAGTGATCAATTGCCTTCTATTTAACCCAGATTAATTTTGATATATCTCTACGCAAAACAATTGAATTAAACTCGTTACAAACCCAATTCCTTTATGTTACATGCGGCAAATAGATATTCTCATTCTATTCACAAACCTAATTATTCATTGTGCAAATAACTAAGTCACATGTCACCAAGCCCAGTTCTAACCCTAGAATTCCTTTCCCAATTCCTTCTAGAGTAACAAGGTAATTATTGATCAGATAATTAATCAACAAGCACAAAGCAAGATGAACAATTCACTTCAACACAAATAATTGAAATAAATCAAATAACTAATTTATAGCCACAAAAAGTTCAATTGAAATCTTAATAAAAGAGTTAGTTCATAATTAATGAATTAAAACCAAGAATCAACAATTGAATAGACATTTAAAGATAAAAGTATGATAAGAGAAGATAATAGAATATGTTGTCAGCAAATCTGATGCTCCCCTCTTGCTCATGCTCTTAATCTTCAATGATCTCCAAGTTGCTTCAATCTCCTAAACTGATAAGAACTAGGGTTAATGTCTAATCAAATGGAGTGTTTAATCTACCCTGAGCTATGTAATCTCCCTTTATTTTATGCCTTAGATCAAGTATTTATAGATTACAAGTCTAATTTTGAGCTTAGGAACAAACCCAATCCAATTTGGAGTCAAAAAGGTGTCAAAATTCGCCCAAAACGCGTCAAGGCCGCACCAAACCCTTCCCCCAGCGCCCCAGCGCTGGGCTCGACGCTCAAACTCTTCCCTATAGTGCCCCGGCGCTAGTGCTTTTTTTGGAAATTTTCTGCTCCGACGTCCTTTGGGAAAATGGCCATAACTTCTTCGTCCGAACTCCGATTTCGATGATTCAAGATGTTCCGAAAAAAGGAGAAGTAGATCTACAACTTTCATTCTTTAAGTTTTTCGAAATAAGGTCCGTAGAAATACTCAAATTAGCTCTAAAGTGACTGTTGTGTAAATGACAAGCCGAAAACGAGAATCTAGCCACCCCAAACGTCGATCCAAGTAACTTTTGTCCCAAATCCTACAAAACAATGTAAAACATGCATGAATGGACACAAACACTTAAAAACTATTCTAAAAGACTTGAGAAAAATAATAAATTAAGCCCGAATGTATCCAATTCATGTGTATAAAACTCACTCATCAAATACCCCCAAACTTAAACCATTGCTTGTCCTCAAGCAAAAATACAAAAAAACTAAAAATAAACAAACTAACTCAATTACATGAATGCATATGCATGATCTACTTCCTAATATACATACGAACCTAGTAATAAATCAGTATGATATATAGCAACATGCCTTAAAGTTACCATTAAAACTCAAACAATATATCCAATCAAGTCAAAATCCATAACTCTAACTAATTAGTCAATCCAAACCTGTCATCACCCATGTTGTGTGTGTGTGCTTGTTAACCATTCTAACAACCACAATTCAAGATAATCACATAACAAACTTCTTAGAAGGAAAATTTCAGTTCCAATTCAATTACTTTTGTGAACATGACAACTCCGGTTAAAACTAAGCAATTACCAAGTCTAAGGGTAAATACAAGATTTATTTATACTTTTATTCAATCACGAGGGCATTTTTGCTTTTTCTCGTGTTTTTTTCATTTTTTTTTATTTTCTAATGGCGGTGCAATGTCTTATTCCCTTAGGCTTTTTAGTGCTACCTTAACGAGCTTTCGACCAACGACTCCCAAGTCATTAAGACCTTAGGGCACTAGGTGTAAAGACAATCACCTCGGGCTTACTTACTTAAGTAATAAAGGCCACAAAACTAGACAAGCATGCCACGGTGTTTATTCTCTTATTTTTTTCTTTTTCTGGATTTTCTATTTTTTTTTCTTTTCATCATTTTTTTTCTCTTTTTCATTTTGTATATATATTGTGACGCCCCCAAAATAGGTATACAACACCCATTCTGAGTCGCCAAATACATGGTACAGAAAGCAAACTACAACTTCAATAATACAATTGTCGTGCAAAATACGACAACACATATTGTGAGTTTAAATATAAATATTGTCTTCTGGACAATATCCACACTCAAATAAATCCTCATTACAATTATTCAAACACTATTTTACAGAAATAGTGAGGACTGCTAAAACATCTTTCTAGAACCATCACTCCATACCCCGAGTCTCTCACCTCCTGAGAAGAAAAATGGAACAACAAGGAAAAGGGTGAGCTCAACTAGCCCAGTAAAGAATATTATGACTAAGATAATATACAACAAATTATCATTAGTCTTTAATAGGGAAAAAATCTGATAGAATATAATCGACAACAAGTTTTAGATCAACAACTGCAGCGGAAATAGCAAACCATTAGAAGAGTCAAGTAGAGAAAGAATTCTACTATCTTCTAAGATTTAAAAGTCCATCATCAATATTTTATCCCTGTAACATCAATTAATAATCATCTTTATCCAAATATTCATCTTTGCACTACAGGCCAAAGATATTCATTTGTATCACCTGTCAGTCATGTTCATCTCAACACCTGTTCATCTTTGTACTACAGGCCAAAGATATTCATCAAGTAATCATACATCTTTGCACTACAGGCCAAAGATATTCGGTAATATCATCATTTAGGACTAAGGATGATGAAAAATATCTTAAAGAGAACGAATCCAGTGAGACAGAAGGACAAACAGTAGGGATTCGTATATAAGTTTATCCAAGATCAATAATTCTTCATAATAATCAATTGTGAAGCAGAATTCAAAAATAAAGATCAAAACATGGATACAATCAAAGATAGTAACCGTAATAGACATCTTGGACAAAAATAGAAAATTTTATTTTTCGGTGAATAGTGCCGTATTCGTGAATAGTGCCGTATACGTGAATAGTAATGTATACGTGAATAGTAACCCCGACACAAAAAGTTCCAAATTTGATAAAAAAAAGTTCATATCAATATTTCAGCATAATGATATTGAAGAAAATAATATCATTAAGAAGAAAATAATATCTCTTACCTCAAAATATCAGTACCTCTGGTCAGAATACCGGTATAAGGCTGAAAGAAACTTGCTCTGATGAATAGAAACTCTCAAAGTATCTAAATACTCACAAAATACACTCAATAATCTAGAGAGAGAAAGAGAGAAAACTTATTTCTGGTGTGATTTTCAATTCTAACTTAGCCCTCTATTTATAGAAAAATGTTAGCACGTCGAAGCAGACTTAACCTGCAACCTGATGGCTTTACCTGCTACTATTCCCACCCACCATATTTGAATAAAAATCTTAGCACATTTCTTCACCAACCAAGAGTGGGGCCCACCAATTTTAGAATTTTCCATCAAAATGATAAACTCCGAAAATTCAACAATTTCTGAACCAGTCATCTCGTAAAATTCATAATAAATCATACGTTTATTTTTAACGGTTCAAAATTTGTGGACATATACTCAACTTATATATGTATAACATATCCAAAAATTATCACGATCCAACTGTCGGATTTAAAATTATAACCCCCGCAAAATATCTCAAAATTCCTGATTTTTAATACCTCCATTCCGACAAAAATACTGATAAAAACCTCAACATTAACTCCTTCATTTTTAACCACAAAAATATATCCCTCATTTATATCCACATAAAATAAATATTTCCTTATCATATGAATCAATAATTAATTATTCACAAATAATATTACAGAATCACATTTATGACAACCAGGCCGTTCCCAAGAAAGAGGGGGCTTTCCAATAAGGATTTCTCCTTACTGGCGCGCAATTAGATGACCAAACTTCTCCTTAGACAGAACTTTCTAGACATTGCCAATAATGTTATCTAATAATATTATTCAAATAATATGAATTATTGATCTGATAATGGAAAATACTGTGCAGCAACAATTATTGAAACAATAAAATAAAATATTGAACAATAACTACTGTAACAATTATTGAGTAGTGCCTTCTTACGTAAGAATCAATAATTGGTGCAATACCGTGTGCTACTGTATTTTAACCACCGGGTATTCCAACAGTATTAACGGTAACAACTACGCCGTTATTTATAAATAACTTATACTTGTCATTTTCGTCATCTAATCGCTTTCTGTTATGGGGCCCACACAAGGCTGCGCCGTCATACGAATATTCCCCGACAACAAGAATATTCCACGACCAAACGAATATTCCCCGACAAAATGAATATTTTATAACCACTTGCTTATTTTGCAAAATTTGCACATTTCACCCATAACCAAAGTATTATATCAAATTAACCCCTTATTATTCACAATAATATTTAGAGAAAATTTGATTTTATTCATTAATAAGTTGGGGTCTTACAATCTCCCCTCCTTATAAAATTTTGTCCTCGAAATTGACGTACGTACCTGATGTTTCAAAAAGGTGAGGATACCTCGCTTTCATTTCTGATTCCAACTCCCAGGTCATTTCTTCAATAGCATGGTTTCTCCACAAAACCTTAACTTGTGGTATAACCTTCGTGCGTAGGACATGCTCTTTCCTATCCAAGATCTTAACAGGTACCTCCTCGTACGTTAAATCTTCAGCTATCTCATCTGGTTCTAACTCAATAATGTGGTTCGGGTCTTTAACATATTTACAAAGCATAGATATGTGAAAAACATTATGAACACGAGACATGCTTGGAGGTAATGCGAGTCTATATGCCACATTTCCTATTCGCTCAAGAATCTCAAATGGACCAACAAATCTTGGATTGAGCTTTCCTCTCTTCCCAAATCTTGTAACTCCTTTCCATGGTGCAACACGTAATAATACATGATCCCCAATATTAAATTCCATGTCCTTCTGATGAAGATTCACATAACTTTTTTGTCGATCCCGTGTCGTTTGTATACGTTGTCGAATCATTTGGATCTTCTCTGTAGTAATGCGTACCAACTCCGGTCCCAACAATGTTCCTTCACCCACCTCGTCCCAACATACTGGAGAATGACATTTTCTTCCATACAACGCCTCGAATGGAGCCACACCTATGCTCGCTTGATAACTGTTGTTGTAGGAGAATTCCACCAATGGTAGGTACTTATCCCAACTCCCTTTTAGATCTAGGACACGAAGTCTTAATAGATCTTCAAGAGTTTGAATAGTCCTCTCTGATTGTCCGTCCGTTTGAGGATGGTATGCCGAACTGAATCGTAAATCCGTGCCCATAGCTTTCTTCAAGCTAACCCAAAATCGTGAAGTGAATCTTGGGTCACGATCCGAAACTATGGATACTGGCATGCCATGCAATCTCATAATCTCATTCACGTACATACTAGCAAGACGTTCAAGGGAATAAGTCTCATGTATCGGCAAGAAATGAGCAGACTTGGTTAATCTATCAACAATAACCCAAATCGCATCTATGCCTTGAGAAACCTTGGGAAGACCCGTAACAAAATCAATAGTAATGTGTTCCCACTTCCATTTCGGAATCTCAAGTGGTTGCAATGGACCCATTTGGTACTTGATGCTCCGCTTTTACACGTTGACAAGTTAAAAATCTCGAGATAAACTCCGTGATCTCTCTTTTCATATTGCTCCACCAAAATATATGTCGAAGATCGTGATACATTTTGGTACTCCCAGGATGGATTGCAAACGGTGTGTTGTGTGCCTCCATCATTATTCTATGCTTCAAGTCAAAATCGTTAGGAACACAAAGTCTGGAGTTGACTCGAAGTATTCCTTCTTCATCAATTCTTGCTTCTGGAATAGCACCTTCTTGCACTTTCTTCTTCATACGCATCAGCTCCATGTCCGTAGCTTGAGCAGCTTTAACTTTATCGATTAAAGTCGGTTCTACTCGTATATTTGATATCATCATGTGGGTACTTGGAGCCTTCATCTCTATCTCCATCCTTTGCAAGTCATACAAAATGGGCCTTTGTGTTAACAACATTGCACTTGTACCCGCAAATGATCTTCTACTCAATGCATCAGCTACTACGTTTGCTTTTCCAGGATGATATTGGATGGTATGATCGTAATCTTTCAACAGCTCGAGCCAACGTCGCTGCCGCATGTTGAGTTCCTTTTGGGTGAAGAAATATTTGAGGCTTTTATGATCTGTATAGATCTCCACTTTCTCCCCATACAGGTAGTGTCTCCAGATCTTTAATGCAAAAACGACTGCTGCCAACTCCAAATCATGAGTAGGATAATTCCTCTCATATTCTTTGAGTTGTCGTGAGGCATAGGCTATGACTTTCCCATGTTGCATGAGAACACATCCTAACCCTTTGCCTGAAGCATCGCTGTAGATAACAAATCCATCCGAACCAGATGGTATTGTCAGAACAGGTGCCAAAATGAGTCTCCTCTTGAGTTCTTGGAAACTCTTCTCGCATTCCTCACTCCATACGAATTTTGTATCTTTCCGAGTCAGCTGAGTTAACGGAGTAGCGATTCGAGAAAATCCTTCCACAAATCTCCGATAATAACCAGCTAAGCCCAGAAAGCTGCGTACTTCGGTTACCGACTCCGGTTGCTCCCAACTTTGTATGGCTTCAATCTTCACCGGGTCGACAGATACTCCATGTTTTGACACCACGTGCCCAAGGAATGCTACTTCCTCAAGCCAGAACTCGCATTTCTTCAATTTGGCATATAGCTTATTTTCACGAAGCCTTTGCTGTACCAGCTTCAAATGGCGCTCATGATCTTCACGGCTTTTGGAATAGATGAGGATGTCATCAATAAAGACAACAACGAACTGATCCAAATATTCTTTGAATACACGGTTCATCATATCCATGAAGGCAGCAGGAGCATTAGTCAATCCAAAAGACATGACTAAGAATTCATAATGCCTGTACCGAGTTCTGAAGGCAGTCTTTGGAATATCCTCAGTTTTAATCTTCAGCTGATGATATCCAGAACGAAGGTCGATCTTTGAAAAGAATTGTGTTCCTTGTAACTGGTCGAACAGGTCATCAATGCGAGGTAGCGGATACCTATTCTTGATGGTGACATGGTTCAATTCTCGATAGTCAATACAAAGTCGCATACTCCCGTCTTTCTTCTTTACGAATAAAACAGGAGCACCCCAAGGAGACGTACTAGGACGAATAAAACCGATGTCCAACAACTCCTGTAGTTGGACTTTTAACTCCTGAAGTTCAATAGGAGTCATTTGATATGGAGTTTTAGAAATGGGCTTTGTACCTAGTTCAAGGTCAATAAAGAATTTAACTTCACGTTCTGGGGGTAGACTAGGAAGTTCTTCAGGAAATACATCGGGAAATTCTCTAACAATAGAAATATTATTCAAATCTGACTTGTCTTTGTTCAAATCCATAACATGGGCTAAGAAAGCTTGACATCCGTCTTTCAATAAACGAATAGCTTTGTGGCTCTATATGACAGTGACTGATTTTAGTGGTTTAGTAGTTTGAATTCGTATGACAGGTTGGTTAGGAATATGAAAACTAACAACCTTACGAAAACAATCAATTTTAGCATGATGAGTGGTTAACCAATCAATTCCTAAAATCACATCAAAAGCAAGTATCTTTAAAGAGATAAGATCAACAGGTAATGTGATAGTGCCAACTTGGATCATGCAAGATTTATAAACTGTAGATGTAACGAAGGTTTCACCCAACGGAGTTTCAATAGATAAGTTAAAGTCCAATTTCTCCGGAGTCAAGTTTAAACGTTGAGCACAAGCAGGAGAGATAAAAGAATGGGTAGAACCGGTATCTAGTAAAGTATAAACTTCGCAAGAATTCAAGATTAGCTTACCCGTGATCACCTCGTTCGGGTTTCTCACATTTTGGCCAGTCACGACAAACGCCCTTCCAGGAACCGCTGATTTGACTTATCCGGGACAACTTTTGGAGTCACCATCCCCGCTGAACTTGGTTTTGCTACAGAACACTCTCGAGCTATATGACCCTCCTTTCCACAGTTATAACATACCTTAGATTGTTGTGGGCAGTTTGGGCTGATATGTCCCTCTTTCCCACATTTGTAACATACGACCGGTGGTCGTTCTCCTCCCCTAGAAACAGTTAATGTTTGCGCTGACGTCTTCACGTTATCATTGTTGTACCTTCTCTTCTTGAAATCTCCTCTCGACTTGCTCCTTCTATTATCACGACCACGATTACCACCAGAGTGGTTACCGCTTTTGTCCGAATGTTTTCCTCCCTGCTGGTTTTCATTGCTTCGATGACTGCCGCCACCGGTATGACCCTGGTTGTGGTCCCTCGGTTGCACATACTCATTATCTCGCTCTAATAATTGAGCCCTGTTTACAACATCTGAATATAAAGAAAATTTATGAGAGATAAGATATTGCCGAATCTCGGGTTTTAGACCTCTCAGAAACATCCTTGTCATTCGTTCCTCATTTTCGACCAAATGAGGTGCAAACCTGGATAACTCTGCAAACTTCGCCTCGTACTGGGACACCGTCATGTTGTTTTGTTCCAGTCTAATAAACTCCACCTCCTTCATATGACGAATACTTTCAGGAAAGTACTTGTCATTGAACAGTTTTTGAAATGTTTCCCAGGACATGTTGAGTGCGTCAGGCTGGGTACGCTTCACAGACTCCCACCAGTAGTCTGCCTCACCGCGGAACATAAAGGTGGCGAATAGAACCTTCTGTTCCTCCGTGCATCCCAAGACATCGAATATCTTGGTAATTTGCTTGACCCACATTTCCGCCATGATCGGATCCGGCTTTCCCTTAAATTCTGGTGGTCCCAATTCTTTGAACTGCTTAGCTGTGACAAACCGCGCGTTGTTATCATTTCCACCCGTATTCTGCACACGAGTCTCCCTCGTCTGATTTTGCATGAACTGCAAAAAGCTCCTAAACATTCCATCATTCATCGTTTGCTCGGTAACGTTGTTTACAGAGGAATATTGCCTTCCTGTTGCACGTTCCCCTGGGTGGTGATCAAAGGTGTCTCCACGGTCTGATTTACTCCATTATTAACGTTCTCAGCTGCCATTCTTAAATACTGCCATTAAACAAGGGTTAATAGTAATGTCATATATTATCCCTATACTCTGACCGATCCAAATAAACACCAAATAAACTTAGTCAGGTCATACTAGCGAAGGAATTCCCCGTCTCTCCCCTCCTAGTTCTTGTCTCACATCTCAGCCAGGGATCATATCCCTAAGCTCTGATACCAACTGTGACGCCCCCAAAATAGGTATACAACACCCATTTGAGTCGCCAAATACATGGTACAGAAAACAAACTACAACTTCAATAATACAATTGTCGTGCAAAATACGACAACACATACTGTGAGTTTAAATACAAATATTGTCTTCTAGACAATATCACACTCAAATAAATCCTCATTACAATTATTCAAACACTATTTTACAGAAATAGTGAGGACTGCTAAAACATCTTTCTAGAACCATCACTCCATACCCCGACTAGATCCTGCTATGTTCTCACCTCCTGAGAAGAAAAATGGAACAAAAAGGAAAAGGGTGAGCTCAACTAGCCCAGTAAAGAATATTATGACTAAGATAATATACAACAAATTATCATTAGTCTTCAACAGGGAAAAAATCTGATAGAATATAATCGACAACAAGTTTTAGATCAACAACTGCAGCGAAAATAGCAAACCATTAGAAGAGTCAAGTAGAGAAAGAATTCTACTATCTTCTAAGATTTAAAAGTCCATCATCAATATTTTATCCCTGTAACATCAATTAATAATCATCTTTATCCAAATATTCATCTTTGCACTACAGGCCAAAGATATTCATTTGTATCACCTGTCAGTCATGTTCATCTCAACACCTGTTCATCTTTGCACTACAGGCCAAAGATATTCATCAAGTAATCATACATCTTTGCATTACAGGCCAAAGATATTCGGTAATATCATCATTTAGGACTGAGGATGATGAAAAATATCTTAAAGAGAACGAATCCAGTGAGACAGAAGGACAAATAGTAGGGATTCGTATAACAGTTTATCCAAGATCAATAATACTTCATAATAATCAATTGTGAAGCAGAATTCAAAAATAAAGATCAAAACATGGATACAATCAAAGATAGTAACCATAATAGACATCTTGGACAAAAAGGGAAAATTTTATTTTTCGGTGAATAGTGCCGTATTCGTGAATAGTGCCGTATACGTGAATAGTAACGTATACGTGAATAGTAACCCCGACACAAAAAGTTCCAAATTTGATAAAAAGTTCATATCAATATTTTAACATAATGATATTGAAGAAAATAATATCATTAAGAAGAAAATAATATCCCTTACCTCAAAATATCAGTACTTCTGGTCGGAATACCGGTATAAGGCTGAAAGAAACTTGCTTTGATGAATAGAAACTCTCAAAGTATCTAAATACTCACAAAATACACTCAATAATCTAGAGAAAGAAAGAGAGAAAACTTGTTTCTGGTGTGATTTTCAATTCTAACTTAGCCCTCTATTTATAGGAAAATGTTAGCACGCCGAAGCAAACTTAACCTGCAACCTGATGGATTTACCTGCTACTATTCCCACCCACCACATTTGAATAAAAATCTCAGCACATTTCTTCACCAACCAGAGTGGGGCCCACCAATTCTAGAATTTTCCATTAAAATGATAAACTCCGAAAATTCAATAATTTCTGAACCAGTCATCTATTAAAATTCATAATAAATCATACGTTCATTTTTAACGGTTCAAAATTTGTAGACATATACTCAACTTATATATGTATAACATATCCAAAAATTACCACGATCCAACAGTCGGATTTAAAATTATAACCCCCGCAAAATATCTCAAAATTCCTGATTTTTAATACCTCCATTCCGACAAAAATACTGATAAAAATCTCAACATTAACTCCTTCTTTTTTAACCACAAAAATATATCCCTCATTTATATCCACATAAAATAAATATTTCCTTATCATATGAATCAATAATTAATTATTCACAAATAATATTACAGAATCACATTTATGACAACCAGGCCGTTCCCAAGAAAGAGGGGGCTTTCCAATAAGGATTTCTCCTTACTGGCGCGCAATTAGATGACCAAACCTCTCCTTAGATAGAACTTTCTAGACATTGCCAATAATGTTATCTAATAATATTATTCAAATAATATGAATTATTGATCTGATAATGGAAAATACTGTACAACAACAATTATTGAAACAATAAAATAAAATATTGAACAATAACTACTGTAACAATTATTGAGTAGTGCCTTCTTACGTAAGAATCAATAATTGGTGCAATACCGTGTGCTACTGTATTTTAACCACCAGGTATTCAAACAGTATTAACGGTAACAACTACGCCGTTATTTATAAATAACTTATACTTATCGTCTTCTTCATCCAATCGCTTTCCGTTATGGGGCCCACACAAGGCTGCGCCGTCGTACGAATATTCCCCTACAACAAGAATATTCCACGACCAAACGAATATTCCCGATAAAATGAATATTTTATAACCACTTGCTTATTTTGCAAAATTTGAACATTTCACCCATAACCAAAGTATTATATCAAATTACCCCTTATTATTCACAATAATATTTAGAGAAAATTTGATTTTATTCATTAATAAGTTGGGGTCTTACATATATACCCCATAGATTCTCCAAAATCAAACTTTTACATCATTCCAACTTTTACCGTCAGTTCACTAATTTCCTTAAATTTTAACCAAGATTTT